>SNQJ01S0045700.1:0-37641 GCA_010110895.2 Picea sitchensis | reverse complement strand
TCCATCATAAATCAGAAAATCAAATTTTACATATAACTTTAATAAAGGAAAATCATGAGAATGAGAGGGATTCTTAGAAGACTTATTCTTATGATACCCCAACCATTTTTAATACCCTTTAGCCAATATTGGCCAATCATAGTATGCCACGTGGAATTCTTTGATTGGTCCTCCTGTTGCATGGTCAACACCATGTCAGTGCATAGCCAACCTACCTGCATGATATACCACCTCAAAATCCATTTAATGTCATACAACCATGTCATCTACCCATTCACCTATTTTCCATGTCATATGTCCAATCACCTGCCACCTGTCTACCACGTCAGTTGTTCATATAGTGCCACGTCAACATCCGTATTTCCACATCTCATGACCATACAGTGCCATGCAAACACCATACCTGTCACGTGTCATCCATACTACCATGTGTCATACATACACCATAGTTCCATGTGTCACCTCCTGGTGGTGTCACATGTCCCACTCTATTTGACTTTTTGTTTGTTGGTCAAAATATTCATAACATCATAACTTCTTCATACGACGTCTGTTTGAGTCCATTCAAATTGTGTTAGAAATATCTTGTCATGCTCTACACAATGAAGTCATTTTCATTTTTAATTTGAGACAATAAGTTTTTGAGTGTTCCTGGATCCACCTGGATCATTCCTCCCCACTGGAAGCCTTTTGGACCACCAAAAGTGTGGATTACTCAAAAAATAAGTGAGGGTAAATATTCCTCACTTTCTCGATCTCAATTCATATTTCTTTTCTTGTATTTACCCCTTTAAGACTTGAATATACTCCACATCAACCCATTGTGAATTCCTGATCCTTCTGTCAAGGATAACATCTTCCTGCAGCTCATCTAAGTACTCAGGAGAAAAATCATCAATTGTCAGAACCTGAACATATTCATATTTATCCATAATCATAGGATGTTCATAAAGTTTCAAATTCTCAACATTCACCACTTCACCCTTCATTATGTCCTTGTTGATATGTAACCATACTTGAGCACCAACTTGCAATTGATGATCAACTCAATTCTTGTCATGTATTGCCTTGTACTTGGCTTGGATCTTCTCCAATTGTTCTTCATGTACTTCCTAATGTACTCACTAGATCCTTTGAATGAACCTCTTAGCTTTGTCGGCATCATCCTATCCATCCTGTTTGCTCTCTTCTATGAAAGAAAAATCCATAGGTGATTTAGGAAAGTATCCCAAACATGTTTCAAAAGGATATCTCTGAGTATAAGAATGCATGCCATGATTATAGGAATGTTGTACATAGTGTGAATCCTCATCCCACAACTTAGGATGTTTACTGCAGTACCCTCGTAACAAATGTACCATTGTCTTGTTCACCACCTACGTTTATCCATTTGTCTGTGGATGAAATGCAGTGCTTTTAATTAATTTAGTGTCCATTAACTCCCACAAACTAGACCAAAACTTCCCAAATAACCGTGAGTCTTGATAAGATACTATAGATTTAGGCAACCCAAAATGAACCCAAACATTAGCAAAGAACAATTGTGTTGTTTGTTCAGCTTTGACTTGCTTCTTGCAAGGAATTAAGATACACATCTTATTGAACCTATCCACCATGGCATACAAGTAATCATGACCTATTTTGGACATCAGAAAACCCCCTACAAAATCCATGGACACACTTTCCTATGGTTGAGAAGGTACTAGAAGTGGTTTATATAACCCAAAATTTTTGTTGCTAGGCTTACTTGTGGCACACAAAACACACCCTTTTACATACTTGGAAACTGTTTCATTCATTCGAGGCCAATAACAATATCTTTTCAACTGTGTTACTGTCTTTCCTAACCCGAAGTGACCATAAATGAGCGACGTATGGGATTCCCTGATTACATTTTCTCTTTCATCCATGAGTATAAAAACCTTTCCAAGATGATATAATAATTTATCATGCATGTAATAATCCAATTCTTCATTTTGATTGCCATGAGTTAGAGATTCATACACATCCTTAAAGTCATCATCTCTAACATATTTTTCAACAAAACTTTCATGAGCTAGAGAATTATGACTTAATATTGTAGATGCATTGACAATTGGCCTTGCTAACATATCTACAACCTTGTTATGAATGTCCTTCTTATACTTAATTACCAAATGAAATTGTTGTAAGAAACCCATCCACCTAAAATGTCGTGACTGTTGTAGCTTGGTTTGTGATTGCAAATAATGTAATGGTTGATGATATGTGTGAACTATTGTTTCTTTCCCCATTAATTAATGCTTCCATTTTTTAACACTTTGTACCAAAGAATACAATTATTTATCATATGTTGGATTGTTATTTACTTCTTGAGCAATTTTTTTTGAATGGTAACACATAGTTTTTCCTCTTTGCATCAAGACTGCTCCCATGGCATATCCACTTGCATCAGTTTGTATTTCAAATGGATATTGTAGATCCGACAAAGCCAAAACTATTGTGGTACTTATTTTCTCTTTGAATGTCTCGAAGGCTTTTTGTTGCTTGCATCCCCACTGAAATATTTGTTTCACACCAATATTAGGAAGAGGAGCATCCTGCTGGAAATAAATGTCATGTTCAACCTCCCTCTTAGGAGGCAACCCTGTAGGTTCCTAAAATAACTCATCATAATTAGAAATGATCTTTACCAATTCCAACTTATGACCTGGATCACAACCTGAAAAAGAATTAGATACATATTCCTCTTTTTGTTTCACCATCATGAGGACAAAACGATTTGCTAACATTTACAAGTCTCTTCATTTGTCCTGTGCTCACTAGAGAAACATTAGTTTTAACATAGTGAGATCTAACAATATATTCAATCATGTCTTTGAAAAGGTGATATTTGATCTCTTCATGATAGAAAATGGCTTTCCCGTCATATAAGTATGGACTACCCAAGACAATACCGCAAATGTCAAGTGGCACTACATCCAACTCAACCTCATCAATGAAATTGGAAGTAATTGCAAATATGATTTTACATTGTTTAGTTACTTGAAAATTAGCATCACACATCCAACCTAATGGATATGGTTTCACGTTAGGTGTGGTATTTAAACCTAACTTCTTAACGATTGCTTCAGATATTAAATTCACTTGAGTTCCATTGTCAAAGAAAGTATCTATATTTTTATGCTTCAGTATGAACCTTACATGGAAAATCTCACTCTGTTTCTTTTGATTAAGAACACTTTCCAATTTAGAATATTGAATTGAAGAACTAGAACTAGCAGTAGATATAGCTTTACTTCAACACTCATGTGATTTCACATTAGTGTTGGTTGTGGGTCCAGATTCTCTTCCTCATTCATAGGTCTTTTTTCAGTCACGTTTGGACCCCATTACCTGACGAGGGGTGTGGGGGGGATTTCACCTACACTTCTATTTCCAGGGGGGTCCCGAGAGGGGTGGTGAGAAATTTTGAATCCCCCCTCCCAGTGGGAGATTCAACGACAACGCCCTTGAAGCAAAATTTTGGGAAAATTTACCTTGTAAAATATTGTAAGTTTGTAGTCAATATGGGCCATTCATTATAAGGTCGCAGTGTTAAAATATTCTATGTGTTCATTTTAACATAGACAATATCACTATTGTCACCCAACCATAGGCATGCAACCACCCTCAAGCACCATAACCTTTGATATATAGAATGATTCTGGAAGCAACACTAGGACCAACAAATAACCAAGAGACCACATATTTCTCCAAAGATAGCTCACCAAATAGAAAGTCCCAAAGCCACAGAACAAGAACAATACTCAGCTGCAGAAGTTGCAGTTGCAGTTACTAAGAATACCACCAAGAATACCAGAATACCAGCAAGAATGTCACCAAGAATACCACTAAGAGATACTAGTATGGCACATATATTAGGCTAGATAGCACTAGAGAGAGAGATCAAGAACCACCCCATAATATCCACCTTCCATTCTTGAAGGTGCATCTCCAAACTTGTGCTATACTTGAGAGAGTGAGTGAGGTGAGTGAGTACAAATGAGCTATATCATCTCTTATTTATAGTGGTTCTTCTCACCCGTCTGGGTCGACTTGTCCTTTTAGAGGCTAATACTTTAATATTAATTCTTTTACTAAACCGACTTATCTTCTAGGGTTTTTACACATCTCTTTAGGGTTTCTCTTGCTTTCAGAATATTCTATTCTAGACAAAGGTTACACATGGAGGTTAATACCTCTTGTAGCTACCATAATATAAACACTCCCTCCTAGCTAGGGAGGTATTAACTGTAATGGTCTCAAACACATCCATCCATTTCACATGGTATGGGAAATGCTCACATAGTCTTGCAGACCATTCTATAGGTAGTATCATCATATCCACACAGTCTATCTCATGATCATGCAGATCACGTCACGAGCATCATCATCATTATCCATCTAGATGGAAATCACCTCCAACACTATTGGTTGGCACACCAGCTTAGGAAACACCTTCAACACTATTGGTAATCTCCATGGAATATAGTAGTAGTACATAGTTACTACAATGTCATCTAATAAATCACAACAATGTCAATCCATAGTAGTACACAACTACTATGCAGTGGTACACAACCACTCCTAGTAGCGCACATCTACTATATAGTGACATATAGTCACTACCAGTGAAACATATCCACCATAATAGTATATAAATACTGTCCATATACACACAATATCCACTGCAATCAACCAATAGCTACACAAGCTATCACCATGCAGTACAATAGTCTCCTGAAATCAAATCATATAATCAATTACATCATCTCTCGAGGCCATACTCCACCTGAGTAATCGAGCATTATGCTGAATAAGTTATGTTTTTGACTCATCACACTCAAAAAAGTGTCTCGCATAGGTCACTCACTCAATAGAGTGATACACGAACCATTCTTATAATCCAAACATACGTCCTAGAATAATATTTGTCCCAACATATGTTGAATCTCTCCATTGTATCATCTCTAAGCTATACTAGCATGATGTGAATGCATCGTATCTAAGTTGTACTGGCATGATGTGGAGTACCATCTACATCATCTCTAAGTTGTATTGACATGATGTGGAGTACCATCTACATCATCTCTAAGTTGTACTAGCATGATGTGAATGCATCATATCTAAGCTGTACTGGCATGATGTAAATCAATGCTTTGCATCATCTCTAAGTTGCATGATCATATCTAAGTTGTACTAGCATGATGCTCTGCATCATATCTAAGTTGTATTAGCATGATCATATCTAGCATGATGTGAGTCACTTGCATCATCTCTAAGCTGTATGATCATCTCTAAGTTGTACTAGCATGATTCTTTGCATCATATCTAAGTTGTACTAGCATGATGCTCTGCATCAGATATAAGTTGTACTAGAATGATCATATATAACATGATGCGACTCAAGCATAAGCATCATCTCTAAGTTGTACTAGCATGATGCCAATGCATCATATCTAATTTGTACTAGCACAATGTGTCTTAGGACATCTGTATCATATCTAGGTTGTACTAGCATGATACACATTAGAAATCTATCAACCTGGACCATTCTCCACATGGAGAATGTATGTACATCAACACTCCCTCCCAACCGAGGAAGTCATCTCCTCCATTTCAACCAAGGGAGAAATATCCACGAGTGCCAACTTGTCCCTCAAGTATGCAAACTTTATCTTGGAAAAAGGCTTCATCAAAATATCAGTTGTCTGCTCATTGATGGATATGTACTAGAGAATCAATTCTCCCTTCTGGACTTTATCACGAATAAATTAGTACTTGATCTCAAAGTGCTTTGACCTGTCATGGAACACAAGGTTCTCTGAAAGCTTCACACATCTTTGATTATCACAATATATCACAGTCGAATCCAATGCCTAATCAAATAGTCCATAAACCAATTTACAGAGCCATACTTCTTCCGTACAAGCATCACAAGCTGCAATATATTCTACTTCTACAGTGCTGAGTGCAACATAATTTTGTTTCCTACTAGCCCATGATATCATAATAGATCCTAAACTGAAACATACACTAGAAGTACTCTTTCTCTCATCTGCACTCCCTGCCCAATATGAATCAGTAAATCCATACAGTTGTATATCACTTTTTGAGGCATATCTCAAACCATAGTTTAGCGTCCCATGAAGATATCTCAAAATATGCTTTGCAACAATCTAATGCTCATGTCTAGGCTCCACCTAGAACTAGCTCAACGTGTTCACAACAAAGCAAATGTTTGGCGAGGTATTCACCAAATACATCAATGAGTCAATAAACTACTGCTATAGGGACACACCTACTGGATCATAATCAAAGTGTCTCAACTTCCTCATATCTGTCACCATGTGAGTTTCCATGGATTTGCAATCCATCATCCCAAACTTCTGAAGGATATTTACAACATACTTCCCTTTCCCTAGGAAGAATTCACCATGCTTCTTCCATACTTCCATTCCCAAATAATAATGCATGAGACCAATATCCTTCATATCGAATTCATAGGCTAGCTCCTTCTTACACTGAATAATGAGTGTCTCTGTACGTGTCAGAAACAAACCATCAACGTATAGTAGCAGAATCATAGGTGCATCATTCACAACCTTGTAATAAAGGTTTGGATCAACATAGCTCTTGGAAAATACAAGCCTCATCAAGCAACTTTCAATTATTGCATACCAAGCTCATGGAGCTTGCTTGAGTCCATACAAGGCCTTCTTTAATCTGCATACATGGGTATCTATCGAGTGTACCTGAAAACCTTGAGGTTTCTCTATGTATACTTCTTCCTCAATTACTCCATTGATAAAAGTGGTCTTTACATCCATCTGATGTAAAATCCAACCCATGGATGCTGCGCTAATGGAGGTATATCTAGCAACTGGAGCAAACATCTCATCATAGTATTATCACTCTTGTTGGGAGAACCCTCTAGCCATGAATATTTCCTTGTATTTATCAATACTTCCATCCAATGCATGCTTTATCTTGTAAACCCATTTTGAAGTGACTACAAACTTTCCTTTAGATCTAGGCACAATTTCCCATACATTATTGATATTCATCCATCATATCTTCCTTCCATTATTTCTTCTTGACTGAAAACTAAAGATCCTTAGGTGTTCAACACTTGACTTCTTTTAAGAGAAAGCTTATTTTGGAGTCATGTTTTTCAATATATGATGAGGACTACTATTCTGAACAGATACGGTTGTCATAGTTTCTTCTCCCCATATAAACATGGATAGATTCTAGTCATTCATTATTTCCTTGACAAATTCTTCAATGGATCGGTTCTTTCTTTCTACTACACCATTCTGCTAAGGATTGTAGGGAGTAGTGAGCTCCTTCCTAATCTCGACCTCTCTATAGAATGTCTTGAAATCATATGAGGTGTACTCTCCTACTTAGTGAGGAGGTTGACATTGGTCCACACACATCTAAGTGAATGATGTCCAAAACTTATTTTTCTTTACACACTTCCTTTAGAATTGATACTTGGTGATATAACCTTCCTCATCACTTGATGGAGTCATCTGCTCCATGTTTGCAACTGTCATTGTAGCTCCTTCTCAAATATATCATCTATAACCTTCCCAGAACAAGAATAATAAGAGAAACAATATTTCCAATAGCATTTTCATAAGAATATATCTATGGTAACAGGGATCATAGAGTTACCAAGGTGACCTGTCCTGGAACATGAAATATCTCCTAGAGGATATGTTAGTTCATTTTGCAAACAAGTGCAATAAGCATCTATATCAATAGTACTTACATACAACCAAGTATTCCTAGAAGTAATAAAACCTTTCAAAGATTCTTGTCTCAACTATAGTATTTACTTGTATTGTAGAAACTATCAAACTTGAATTGTGCAAATTGAAACTTAACAATTTGATGAATCAAACTTGGAACCTGAAGCCTCAACTTATTGTTCCTCTGAATGTACTGAATCCAAGATCAATACTTGGACACAAAAATTTATGAAGAGGAAATGCAGGTAGACATAAAAAACAAGTGGGAGCAAGGAATGAAAGAGGAAATGGATTCCTTGGTAAACAACCAGACTTGGGATTTGGTTCATTTGTCTGGAGGAAAAAGAGCATTGCAGAATAAATGGGTTTACAAGTTGAAGGAATAATATGGAGAAAAAAATGATACAAGACTAGACTTGTCGTAAAGGGTTTTGCAGAAAAGAAAGGTATAGATTTTGATGAAATATTTTCTCTTGTTGTTAAAATGACTTCAATTATGACTATTTTAATTCTTGTGGTAGTAGAATATTTGCATATTGAACAATTATATGTAAAAACAACTTTTCTTCATGGGTATTTGGAGGAAGATATTTGTATGTAGCAGCCACATGGTTATGTGTTCAAAGGAAAGGAGAATTTGGTATGTAGGTTGAAGAAGAGCTTGTTGGAATACTGAGAGGGGGGGTGAAGCAATATGAGAACAATTAGTACTTTTAATTTAAAACCTCCAATAATATCATGAGCATTCAAAACATTATAACTCAATGCATAGACATAACATAAACACCCAAATTTTACATGGAAACACAATGTGGGAAAAAACCACACAATGCTTTTCTTATTTATCAAATAGTACATTCATTGGAAGCACTAACTTCTTATTTCTCCAGCTACATCTGGAAGGAGGCTCCAACCCCCTATTTACATGAAACAACCTTAAGGAATCTCCAACTCCCTAATTTACTGGCTCCAACCAAAAGGAGGCTACAACCCCCTTTCCTTACCCCACCCAACCACACTGAAATATAAATGTGGATCAATATATCACTACCACTGTCACTAATAATTTTTTCCTACTATTGTCTCTGATATTTCTGCTGCTACTATTGATATCAATATCTCATCAATACTGCAACCACATACACCTCATACCAAGATCCACAAGACAATTCTCCAAATCAAATGCTTATGAATCACTAAGACATACCTCTTCCTGATTTCTTCATAATACTCACCCTAACAAACACAAGAAGACATACCTTCAATCTTGTAGCTGACTTGAGTTTTATATCCCTGATCTTTACAAATTTTCCTCACAGGTATGCGACCTTATGCATTGTATTATCGCGAGTATCCACACTTTTCCTCGATGCAACCAGTAGATGTATGCACTTTTCCTCCTGAAAGTTGTATATTTACTCAAATAATCTTTGTATGAGACTTCTTCTTTGTGCTCTCGGCTCCTGCAAACTCCTTACTTTAGTGGACTTCTCTGTCTTCAACTCAGTACCTCAGACCTCCAACATGTATTCCTAGAAGTGATTCATAGAAGTGATCTCCAAATGACTCTTCTCTGTGTTTTAATGAGGACCTTACACAACTGACATGCAACTTGTTAACTTTTGATGAAACTTGATAACTTCTAATGAGGATCTCATGCAACTGACATGCATATGCAATTGACATGTAGCTTGTTAACTTCTGTTTATAGCTACTTTACTTCAACATGCAACTTGTTAACCCTTTTTTCAAGGGTTGACACCAATGAAAACCAATCTAATGACACTTAATATTTCAAAAATTATTCTTTTGACACTTAATTAATATTTCAACAATTATTCTTTCGAAAATTAATTCATCTTTCAACAATCTCCCCCTTTGGCATTGATGGCAACACTTAGACACCATACTTCTCTTGCTCATGATGGCTCCCCTTGTATTCATGACTCTGTTTCTCTCTCCCCCTTTGTCATCAATAAAAAAAGATGACTTATCCTTGGGGCTTCTCCCCCTGTCTGTAAGCCTCTGATCTCTACCAATGTTTCTCTTCATGGTGCATCCTTGTGTAAATCTCTGATAAAAATCATTCAAAAATCACTCAAGTCTTTCATAATTATTGTTTCTCTCACCCTATCTTACTGTGACAACTTCCATGTGGATCAATGTGGGGCTTAAACCACTCCAAGTTTCTGTCAAAGATACTCAAAATTCTCCCTCTAAAGATCTTTGGTGAAGATATATGCAATCTGCTCTTTTGTACCAACATACTCTACCTTGATGATCTTCTCTATAACTTCTTCCCATAGAAAGTGAAACTTGATTGGAATGTGTTTCCTCTTGGAATGGATCACCAGATTCTTATATATACTTATAGAACTAGTATTATCACAAAAAAATGGAATAGGCTCGTCATATTCCACTTGTATCTCTTGCAAATTTTACTTCATCTAGAGAACATGTGTACAATATGTTTTTGTTGCAATATACTATGCTTCTGTTGTGGACAATAATACTGAAGATTGTTTCTTGCTCAACCAGGATACCAAAAAATCACCCAAGTAGAAAGTTTCTCCACTTGTACTTCTTTTGTCATCAACACTTCCTTCCCAATACGCATATGTGTATGTAACTAAAGATAGTTTGTTCCCTTTTGGATACCATAATCCATAGTCTTTTGTTCCTTTGAGATATTTGAATGTTCTCTTTACTGCCATAACATGCGTTTCCTTCAGTGTTGCTTGAAATCTTGCCACCTATCCAACTGCTTGCATCACATCTAGTCTCGATGTTGTCACATAGAGTAAAATTCCAATCATCAATCTGTAGAGTCTTTGATCCACATCCTTTAATATATCATATTTTCTCAATTTGCAACTGGTTTGCATGGGAGTACTTACGAGCTTGCAATTTACCATTCCAAACTTCTTTAACATTTCTTTGATATACTTGGTTTGGGATATGAAAATACATGTATCTTGCTGACATATGTGGAGTCCCAAAAAGAAAGACAACTCACCAAGTAATGGCATTTCAAATTCATCATGCAGATCTTTAGAAAATTTCTGACTCATCCTATCATCATCTGATCCAGGTGGATATTGGTGGCTACCCATGTATTTCAATTGGCTCCTCTTGACACTTTTTAGTTCAACACGTTCTTCTGTACTTCTTTGTAATTGTGGGTTCTACACTTCTACGGATTTTTAAAGCCCTATACATCTTCTAGTTGGAGAATGGTGCACTCCCACCTAATCCAACTGGATTATTTTTGATGTTTTCATGTCATCACATCTTTCTTTACTTCCAGGGCCATTTTGGGGCCCTAAACAATGTTTTTTTGGCTTGCCATAGTCAAATTGTAGACAAAGTTAGAGTTTGACGATGTAATGTGTATCTCTAAAAAAAAGCTTTCCAATGGGCTATCACGTGCCTAAAATGAAGGTCGTATGCAAAAGTTACGACCCCGGGAAGTTGAGGTACCAACTTACCCATCAGGGCCCACATAACTTTTGACATTTCATCTCCTAGGGTTAGGTTTTTAGATGTCTAGGGATTTGGCATTCACGAGTAATGTTAAAAAGGCCTTTGGAGCCTCATTGTAATCATTCTAGTCAGACAGATGCGCGTAGCAACCACATCTTTTCTAAGAGATAACTACCACCATTCGAGCAAGTTGTTTTTAGTTCTGCAGTTTTACAACTTCAACCTATTTCATTTATTCAATAGAAGATATTGTTCACTGGATATCTATGTTGTTCTCCGTTTCTCTGCTTTTATTGTATTCAATCTGTTAATCAATTCTTTTTGCTCCTAAATCTGGATCAGTGGTATCAGAGCGGTCTACTCTTCATTTATTTTTCTTCGTGAATGTCCCTGAAAATATTTGGGTACACGAAGTTGGGACTTGAACCAATCGAGCCTTTGCAAGATCAATCGTGCCAAGCCCAACAACAACCCATGGGGGACAAAAGTAAATATGATGGAGCAGGAGATCCTTTTAAAATGTTGCTCGAGGAATACCTTGCGCGACAAAGGAATGAACTGATGGAAAAATTTGCATAGATCCTTCGGCAGTTGCCCATAGGGAAAGCATCTTCATTAAGAGGCCATGCAACCCCCTTCAAGGTATAGGTAAATTTTGATATTCCATTATTTGAAGGATTGATAGATGCATATGTTGTAGATAAATGGTTGAATCTGCTCAAAGGGTATTTTTAGGTCCACAATTTTTTTGATAGGGAAAATATTAGTTTTTCACTCCTCAAGGTCGTCCCCCATGTTAAGGACTGGTGGGATACTTTCTTTGAGAAAAGGGCCATAGAGGAATATTTGATATTTGTGGTTGCCCCCACATTGGATTCCTTTCGGGATGCCATTAAAGAATAGTACTACCGTGTTGGAATCTACGAGGACCAGTACACCAGATGGACCACCTTGAGTCAGGAAAGGGACTAGACAATACCAGATTTCACCAATATTTTCCATACCCTACACACCAAATTAGGTATCAAACACTCTGAGCGACATCTGGTGCTAAAATACCACGGTTGTTTTCATAGATACATTCAAAAAGAAATGGATTTTTTGGACATCACATCATTGGGTACGGATTATAGATATGCTGTCAAGATCGAGCAAAAATTTAAGCAGAAGAGGCAAGAGTTTCGATCTGCAAACTCCTCATAGCTGAAGCAGGGAAAAGGTGGACCCAACCCACACAACAAGGGACAAAGAAAATATGGACACTCTCAGGACAACTAGTCCAAGCCACAACACAAGAAGAGTAATGAGAAGTCGAAGAAGGACACGGGAAAATGGTGTGAATACCATAAAATCACTTGACACAACATCGAAGAATGCCTCTCCAAGTAGTCACTCATGGCCGAGCTGAAATCTTCCGAGTCAGAGGTTGATTTTGACTCCGAATCAAATCTAGAAGGAGGGAAGCAGATTATGGATGTTAAACCCAGTGCCAATGTCACTGCCACCAAAGTCAATCCAAGCGAACCAAAATAACTAGAGGAAGGGGAATGCTTTTTTCACTCACATATGTGGGTAAAGGGGGCTCCGCTTCATTTTCATTGTCTATAGCAACAGTCAAAAGAACTTGATCTCAACATATTTTGTCAAGTGGCTGGACCTGCCGACGACACTACACCCACAACCCTACACCATCGACTAGCTTCACCAAGGAAGAGATCTTTGTTTAATCCAACAATGTTGTCTTCCCTACGACATCAAGCCTTTCAAAGACGAGGTATTGTGTGATATTTCTCCCCTTGAAGTTTGTGATGCTATTTTAGGACAACCATATTTGTGGAAGTGACATGTTGTGTATGAGTCTAGGCCCCGCAATGTTATTATTACTTTGGGTAGATAATTGTACAGGATACCAGAGGTAGTGCCTCCTACCGCTATTTCTTTAATCTCTGCTAAGCAATGCAGTAAGGTCATTTCACAGACTGAGAAGTTCGTCTTCTTTGTGATTCATGCTCACAATAATCAAAAGGTCACCGCCACATCTGTGGCCTCTACACAGAGCCTCTCTTTGCATCAGAAGAAAGTGGATGGGATCATGGAAGAGTACAGAGACATCTTCTCCTCACCCACCGGGGTACCGACACACTGCCAAGTCAAGCATCTAATTGATCTAACCCCCGGTGCACCTCTACCTAATGTACTAGTTTATCATTGATTGCTAATGGAAAATGATGAAATCAAACGTCAGATCTAAGAGCTTCTTCAAAAGGGGAACATCATACCCAACTCCTCCACTTGTGGAAGCCCGATTGTATTGGTGCAGAAGAAGGACATGACCTGGAAGCTCTGCATTGATTACAGAGAATTAAAAAAAATCACAGTCAGGAACTGGTACCCAATTCCCATAATTGATGACCTTCTTGACCAACTCAAAGGGTAAAATTTCTTCAGCAAAATTGACCTAAAGTCTGGCTACCATCAGGTTCCCATCGAACCAACTAATGTATGGAAGACAACTTTCAAATCTAAAGAAGGTCTCTTTGAATGGCTGGTCATGCCCTTTGGCTTAAAAAATGCACCAACCACTTTCATGAGGTTGATGGATGATGTATTGAGACCCTTCACCAAATATTTTGTGGTGGTATATTTGGATGACATCCTCATATTCAACATAACTTGGGAGGAGCACATGCAACATATTCAACAGGTTTTGAGCACTCTGCGGCAGCACAAGCTATATGCCAACTTGGAAAAAATATCCTTTGGCATGAACATGGTCCAATACTTGGGATACATTATTGATGAGCATGGGGAACATGTTAATCCAACTAAGATACAAGTCATCCATGACTGTCTAGACCTGACCACACTAACCGAGCTTCAAAGCTTCTTGGGATTGGCCAAATTCTATCGATGGTTCATGTTGGGATTCTCCCATATTGCATGGGCTCTTAGCCAAGTGACCAAGGGCGGTGGTAGGGAAAAGTTCATGTGGGGGAAGGAACAACAAAGAGAATTTGATGATATAAAGCATCGCTTGTGCTCAGCTCCAGTACCCTCCTTACCCAATCTGCAACAACCGTTTGATATTGAGACTGATTTATCTAACTATGCTGTAGGAGCAGTTCTCACTCAACATGATCATCCGATAGCATACCATAGTGAGACACTCTTAGATACTATCCAGAAATACCCCACCTATGACAAGAAAACATATTCCATTGTAAAATCCTGTCGTCAATGGAAACATTACATTCTGAAAAATGAGACAATCATCCACACTGATCACAAGCCTCTACAGTTCATACAGACACAAAGGAAGTTGCATAACGACCACCATCAAAAGTGGTCCACATACCTCCAACAATTCCATCTCAACATCAAGTATAAGACAAGAAGCACAAATCGTGTCACTGACTACCTCAGTCGACCTCCCGTGGCTGCACTCACCACCGTGCTCCATTCCCGTGGACATGAGGCATCTCAATGGCCCCAACTTTATCATCAAGATTCAGACTTTGCCACCACCTATCAGCTCTTGGGTACATGCGTGAATATCACCAATTTTCACATTCAGGATGGATTGTTATGCCATCTGGGCCATCTCTATGTTCTTGCAAGTGAGCGTGCATAGCTGATTTGGGAGGCTCACTACAGTCGGATGACATGATATTTTGGCGTGGAGAAAACTGTGGTCATTCTACAAAAACATTTTATTGGCCAAAAATTCAACAATACGTCAACAAGTATATCATATCTTGCATTGCTTGTGCCATTGACAATCCAACCATCAAGAAGCAAGGCGTATTCACCCCTCTTCCTACTCTCGAGAAGCCTTGGGAATCCATCTCGATGGATTACATGTCTGGCCTTCCGTCCACCAAGAAAGGCAATGCTTGTGTATTTTTGGTAGTTGATCGGTTTTCAAAGATAGCCATCCTCATAGCCTACAAGAAGAAAATCATAGTGACATATACTGCCAAGCTCTTCTTCGAACGAGTGTGGGTCAATTTTTGGATACCACATACCATCATCTTCGATTGGGACAACAGGTTCCTCAACACATTTTGGTCGAGTCTCTAGTCAGTGTTGGATACCAAGCTCACTAAATCCACTTCTTTCCACCCCCAAACTGACGACCAAACATAGGTTGTCAACCAGATGACTGTGCACATCATGTGCATGTACAACTATAAGAATCCATGTACATGAGATAAGAGTCTTCCCTATGTTCATCATAGTTACAACATGGCTCTCCATAGCTCCACTGACCATAGCCCATTTCAAGTGGGACTAGGATTCCAACCCTTGGGTCCCATTGATGTTGCACTACCTCTCGCAACCACACATACATAATCTTCCCATGTTCATTATGAGATCGAAAAATCCACCAAATTCATTGAGCAGATTCAACACATTCACCAATAGGTCCATGAGATTTTGCAGAAAGGCAATGTTAAGTACAAGAAACACCATTATCAACATAGGGTACCACACCAGTTTCAGGTGGGAGATAAGGTCTGGTTACATTTGCAGAAAGAGCGCCTTACAGGGCCCCATCAGAAGCTCCACCCACTTCGCTATGGGCCTTACACTATCACCAAGTGATCTGAAAATGAAAGGCTTGTGTCTCTTAAAAATTGCAAGTGTAATTTGTATGTGCTTGGGTAATAGGATCAAGTTACAAACACATAAAACTTAATGAGTTTTTACTTAATCATGAGAAACATAAAAAGACATAACATACATCAAAGTAAACACATTAACACAACAAAATGATAAAGGAGTTCACCTCTCTCTTGGGATACATCTCCTGAACCAACTTCCAATGGATCTTTTTCATTAATGCCCAAAGTGTCAAAATCAGTGCTTTACAATGCTCATAGTGCAAAATAGATGGCTTCAATGGCTCCATAATGTCCAAAAACCCCTAGTTGGGCTCTTCTTGCACCTGGTTTGGCCAAAAACTTAGTAGAAATCAATTTCTGGAAGTTTCTCCCAATTCTTTGTTGTCTCTGCTCGCCAAAATGCACATGTGTGTGACTAAACTAACTCACGGGAATTTCTCGTGCCAAAAAATCAGCACCGTGCCCATTCTGCAAATGGTAGTGAATTGTCGAATGGTTGGGGGGCATAAGCACCTTTCTCGATGGAGGTGTCGGTTGCATGGGCTCCATGTGGCCACGTTAGGTGCTAAATCTAGAACAAACCGCACGTTGGTTGTATGTATTGCCAAGTGTTCGTGGGCTTCGCACCGCTGGTTTCCCCACACTCTAGTGGTCATATGGTAAGATTATATGGTAGGTCCACAGGCTAGGGATAAGCCCCAACCCTTTCTCCGCCCAACCATATGTTATAGAAAACTTAAATAGTATTGAAAAGGTATATGGGTAAGAAACAAATGAGGGAGGGCTGGTAGCCTGACCCTTTCCAAGTGACTTCCCACGCCCAGAGGTTACAGGTTCAATTCCGGTGGAGTCCATACAAACCTTTTACCTTCCCATTCACCACCTAAAAGACACATGTCAGTCATGGATTGGTCCACGTACAAGACTGCCACATCACCTACCAAGTCACCTTTCCACGTGTCAGTACGGTCTACACAGTTAGCAGTACGAACTATACAATCAACAAAATTTGGCAAAGTGGATAGAACATGATATCTCTTGCATACGATGTCCGTTTGAACCCATTCAAGTTGTGTTGGGATCATGAGGATGAGGATTATGCATGAGTCCATTTTCAAGCAATTCCGAGCACTTGATTTTTGAGCATATTTTGATCCCATGGATCACTCCTCCCCATTGGGAAGATTTTGAACCTCAAAAAGACTACTTTCAGTCTATCTAAAGATGATGGTACTGTTCCCTCACCTTTCCAACCTCAATTCATTTGGATTTTCTTTGATTTGTTCATTTAATACCAACACAAAGGTATTCCACATTCCCTCGTTTTGAAGTTCTCATCCTCCTATCAAGGATTGTATCCTCATGCAATTCTGAAAGATATTCGGGCAATAATTCATCTATGGAAGGAATATAAACATGCTCTCCTTGATCATCAATCAAAGGAGGCTCATACAATCTCAAATTCTCAGCATTAACAACTGCATACATTTACATATAAGGAGCAAATCCAAATGAAAGGCATTGTTACCAATCTTTTCAAGAATCTTGAAATGTCCATATCTAATTGGTTTCAGTTTTTTACCTTCTCCTTTAATCCTCTCTTTTCTAATGTAAAGCCAAACTTCATCTCCAACTTGGAAACTGTGATCAACACGATGCTTGTCATGCCTTGTCTTGTACTTGGCTTGGATCTTTTCGAACTATTCTTGTACCATTTGATTTACCAATTGAATTTGTTTAATGAACTTATTTTCTCTATCAATGTCATAATGACCATCAATAGAAATATCCTTCCCAAAGATAAAATCTAAAGGAGATTTTTGCAAATAACCAAAACATGCCTCAAATGGAGATTTTTGAGTCGAAGAGTGCTTATCCTGGTTGTAAGCATGCTGAATGTAGTGTAGGTGCTCATCCCAAAGCTTAGGATGTTTGTTGCAATAACCACGAATAAGATGTACTACTATTCTATTCACCACTTCTGTTTGACCATCTGTTTGTGGATGAAATTTTGTGCTATTTTTCAGCTTGGTGTCTATGAGTGCCCATAAGCTTGACCAAAAGTTCCTAATAAATATAGAATATTGATTAGAAATAATGGATTTGGGCAACCCAAAATGTACCCAAACATGCTGAAAGCACATTTGTGTGGTTTGTTCAGATGTAACCTGCTTCTTACAAGGCATCAAAATACACATTTTTTTTGAAATGGTCAACCAAAACATAAAGATAATCATGATTCTTTTTAGACATAGGTCAACCTCCTACAAAGTCCATGGAAATGTTTTCCCAAGGACAAGAAGGAATCAGAAGTGGAGTATACAAACCCAAGTTTCTATTTCTAGGCTTGCTTGTAGCACATAAATAACATCCTCTTACATATCTTGAAACACTTTCATTCATTTCAGGCCAATACCAATACCTTTGGAAATTAGCCACAATCTTGCCTACACCAAAGTGGCCAACAATAAGCGAAGAATGTGCTTTCCTTATGATGTTGACTCTTTCACCCTGTGGAATACATAGCTTGCGAAGATGATACAAAATCTTATCATGCACATGGTAATCTAATTCCTCAACTTGGTTAGAATGACACAAGGTTGCATAAACCTCTTTAAATTAAACATCTAAAGCATATTGTTCAACATAGCTCTCATGCATGGTAGAATTATGCTTAAGAATAATTGAAGCAATAACAATATGCCTAGAAAGCATATCAACAACTTTGCTATAAATTCCTTTCTTATACCTTATAACCAAGTGGAATTGTTGTAGGAAACCCATCCATCTGAAATGCCTTGCTTGCCATAGATTTGTTTGTGATTGTAAGTATTGCAATGGTTGATGGTCTGTGTGAATGATAGTTTATTTTACCAACAAAAAATGTTTCCATTTTTTCACACTTTGCACCAATGCATACAACTCCTTATCATAATTAGGATAGTTAATTAGAGCACCATTAAAAGTTTCATAATGAAAACAAATGGGCTTACCATATTGCAACAAGACTGCTCCCATTGCATAATTAATTACATATGTTTGGATCTCAAATCGATGTCTCAAATTATGAAGTGCAAGAATTGGAGCTGAACTAATCTTCTCCTTCAATGCATCAAAATCTTTTTGTTGATTGCCTACCCAGTGGAAAACTTGCTTGATGCTTGTCACTGCATGTAATGGAGATGCAATTGAAGAGAAGTTAGCAATACAATTTCTCCAATATTGGGTTGCTCCCAAAAATCTTCTTACCTCTATCACATTGTAGGGCTTGGGCCAATCCAAAATGACTTTGACCTTGGAAGGATCAATTTTCAATTCTCCTCCTCCAACAATATGTCCCAAGTAAACAAGTGAGGTATTTCCAAACTCACATTTAGAAATCTTCAAAAACAAATTTTCTTTCTTCAAGACATCCAAAACCAACTTTACATGCATAACATGCTCTTCATGATATTTTCTAAATATCAAAATGTCATCCAAGTAGACAATCAAACAATCATCAAGAAAAGGCCTTAAAACATCATTCATGACTCTCATGAATGTAGCAGAAGCATTACAAAGCCCAAATGGCATTACCATCCATTCAAACAAACATTGATTTGTTTTGAAAGTTGTCTTCCAAGTGTCTCCTTCAGAAATCCTAATCTGATGATATCCACTTCTCAAATCCAACTTAGTTAAATACTTAACATATTTCAATTGATCAAGCAAATCATCAATTCTAGGAAGAGGATAATGATTCTTTACTGTAATCTTCTTCAAGGCTCTGAAATCTACACACATGCGCCATGTACTGTCTTTCTTTGGCACTAAAAAAATTGGTGACCCACATGGCGATGTGCTTGGCATGATGACCCTTTTGTTAAGAAACTCTTGGATTTGTTTTTTAATTTCAACATTCTCCATGATTGACATCCTATACATACCAATGTTTAGAAGAGGACAATCTTGCTGCAATTGTATCTCATGTTGGATACCCCTTTTTAGAGGCAATCTTTTTGGTTCCTGAAACATCTCATCATATTGGTTAACAACCTCATATAAACCAGATTTAAACTTTGCACAACCTTAGAAAGCTTCTTTTTCAACATTGTCTTTGGGTTTGATCATCAAGAGGACAAAATTCTTACTAGCATTGACTAATCTCTTCATTTGTCCTGCATTTACAAGTGACAAATTCAACTTCTTTGTATGTTCTCTAACAATGTACTCAAATCCATTTTTAAAAAAATGATACTTGTTCTCATGATGATGAAAGATGACTCTCCTATCATATAAATATGGGCTTCCCAACGGAATACCACAAATGTCCAATGGAATAACCTCAAGATCTACCTCAGCTATACAGTTTGTAGTGATGGAAAATCTATTGTTGCAAGTGTTTCCAAGATGACAATACCAGCTAGGGGACATCACCTTTATTCAAACTGTCGCATGTCCAATGTACACCTGTCCTTTGTAATAGATGGGTCTCTAGGATGTGCGTCGTATGCTTGCCGAGAGGGTACCTGTCAGAGTCCCTACTTCCCAATAGGAAACATGACATGGGGAGACAAAATACGCGCCATGATTGAGAGGACAAAAATGTAGTCGATTGATCATGCTTCTGGCCTTGTCTGCAGTTTTGATATCCGAAGCGTTCTCCTGAGAGACCAATTTTGCCTTTTCAGATTCATTACTTGTCTTTGCAAAACTGCGTTCCCTTTCAGCCTCTTCTGTGCACTGGTTAGAGTTGCGCAAACATTTTATAGGGCTGATCCACATTCATTGAAGTGCTTTTCAATTCTCTCTTCTGACATCCTTTATGCTTCACGCAACTAGATGATTGTGTCTTGCACTTCCCTGAGATGCCTCTTGATCCAAGTCATGTTTCCCTCTTGACCCTGTGATGCTGATGCCTTGAGGGTCTTCTCTGCTAACTGCTGTCTCAACTCCCTGTTCTCTTGGTATAGATCAACAGTAGCGATCTGTGCTTTCTTCAGCTACTGCGACGGTTCATGAATATCTGTGCCTTGATTGTCTGTCCTTCTCCTTCTGTTGTAGTTTTCTCGACTTGGACCTTCAACAGGTTCCAGCCGAATGGCATGCATGAGTAAATTTTCGGCGACTGACTTTGTGCACGGATCGCTCAGGACTTGGGCCTCCCTAGTCTCTTTGTTCTTCCTTGGCTTGCCCCTCTTCCAGGGTATCAAATATTGGGGAGATGGGGCTTCCAATGTCTTTCCTTCCTCCACAACCCTTCCTATTTCCACCTCCGTGTGGTGAGATGTTACTTTTCCCGTGGATGAAAAAGAATCTCCTTTGGGGTCCCTAGGGATGCTGACTGTGAGCAGAAATGAATCCCAGTTTTCACCCAATCGCCTCAACTCCTCAACTATCAGTAATTTGATTAGCGAGACATGATATAGTTTCTTCTTCAGCTGGTTTGCTTTCGTTTGGACGCTGTCCACCATTTATCTGAGGCTTTGGTGAAAGAAGAATGACAGGTTCAATGGTCTCCTTCCCGTGAAATGCATCAATAATCTGATGTGATGTGGGTGTATTCTATTAGACCTCCCTTCACAAGTGAAATATTTTCTAATCTCCCTCAAGAGCTTCCGAAAAGGCTCCTGTAGATATCTATTTCGAACACGTGCTTTGACTTTCTCATTTAAATTGTCTAGTTTGATGAACTCCTCATAGCATAGAGTGTCCAAAGCCATGCCTTTAGACCACCTTTCACCACGCGGAGGGATCTCTATTGTGGCTGACAGAGTTTCCTCCGTTACCTGGAAAGTGATTCCTGCAATTACTGCACGAAAACCATTGAATCTGAGTGCGAACTGTTCCACCAGTTTCAAGTTGAATCCTTGGATTTTCCTACAAAATACCATGCAAGCGATATGTTCAAAAGATTCTCTGACATCCAGATATTCATTTACCAATGTCAAGTTTTGAGGTTCGGGCCCCATATTTTTTCTACTTCGCGCACCTTTCCTTATGTTCTGGGATATTTCCATGGTGCAACAAGTATTTGTTCTACATGCAATGGATTTAGCACAGATCCAAGGCGGTAATATTAATTGACTCGGTTTGTGACGCAGCTGAAGGCAATCGACTTTCACGCCACAAGAAAATTAGGGCTCGCGGGAAGAATTATAGACAATGCATAAACTTGGTTGGTGAAAAAAATACATGCAGGGCAACCGAAATTTATAATTGGGCAGACGAGAGATGGAATTGTGCCAGGGGACACTAAATCCATGGTGACTGGAGGTTTTGAAGCACATCCACACAACAGGTACACTTTGGGGCATGCAAAGTACAACTGATAAGAGTTGCAGAGTATACGTGATATGAGAGCCATGATTTTTCATTCTTTTTTACTTCATAATGAGATGATGATGGTCATTGCGTCTTTCGATGTGACTTCTATTTAACAACTTGCCTCGACCTTTGGCACGTAAAACCTTCTCTTCTGACAGGACCCGACTCTTTGGGAAAATACCTTTACCACTCACACATGTTTTGATTCTGACATCCCTTCCTGACTCCAAGGGACAACCGACCACTTGCTGACTTAGAACCATTCGTTGTTCGGTACCTGACCTCACATGCTTTGACACATAGACCATGACTCGACTAATACTGAATCCAACTGAAAAAAATGAGGTGGATGCTATCCTTCCAGTGAGGTGGCAAAGAACAACTGATCAGGTTCCTGACCATTGGGACTTATTCGAATTCCATACTTTGAAACAACGGAAAAGAAAAACACAACCTAGACCTTCTTGACATAGTTTTGACCAGACTCAACATAAAATTAGGGCCTTCACTCCAGTCTTCAATTTTCTGCTGACATACTAACTCGAAATGCCTTATTTGAAAACAAAAATGAAATGGCTATTTACAATGACATGAAAAACTAAACAGACCTTACTGAACTAGATAGTGTTTGAGGAACCTGCCATTTACATGCCCCCTGCCAATGGACTCTCTGTTAAGCTCTTCGAGCATGTATGCATTGTTTCCATGGTACACACTGATTCTGAAGGGTCCAGTCCAAAGATTATCGAATTTTCCATGCTTCCCCTTGTCTTCGTTCCTTGCATCCCACTTTAGCACCAGATCATCCATCTAGAAATCCCCTTGCTTATAGTGCTTAATGAAAATTTTCTTCATCTTGTCTTGGTGAAGTTGTGACTGGTTGTAAACCTGCTCCCTCATCTGCTATGCATGAATCAACTGATTTATCCTTCTTTGAGAGTCGTTTGGCTCGACCTCTTGTTCTTGTAGTAACTTCCTGACGGGAAATCCCAGTGAGGTGGGGAAAACTGCGTCTGCGCCATATACGATTTGGAATGGCATTGTCGAGATGGAATTTTTGGTAGTGACTCTGTCATCCCATAATATGTAAATGAGTTTCTTATGCCATGCCATGCCTTCTTGTTGTCCTACAGGAGCCTTTTGATAATCTTGGTTAATATTTTGTTGGATGATTCTTCCAATCCATTACCCTGTGGGTAATAAGATATAGAATGTCCCAGGTTTATATTGTAATCATTACAAAAATTTTCCATTTTCTTGGACTTAAATGCAGCTACGTTATCCGTGATGATATTGATAGGGCACCTGAACCTAGACAAGATGTTAGACTCCATAAACTGAATGATGACCATATCAGTATCCTACCTCATTGGAATTGCTTCGATCCATTTTGTGAAGTAATCCGTAGCTATAAGTATCCATCTCTGTTGCACCAAGGACGATGGATGAATCTCTCATATAAAGTCCAGGCCCCATTGCATGAACGACGCTTCGAATGAGATCGATTTCATTGACAGGGGTTGCAACTTTCTCCTTCCATCGAAGATATGGCACTTGTGGCAACTGGAAACTTCTTTGTATACATCTACAAAGATGCTAGGCCAATAGTAACCTGCCCTTAAAATTTTATGTGTGGTTGTTTTCTAGTAGTGATGTCCTCCACAATCACATTTGTGGAATTCTCTGATAGCTCATTCTGTGTCATCTTATAGTAAGTAACTCAACAATATCCCTCCCGGATCTTTCCAATACAGAGACTTATCTAATATGCAGAACTTAGTAGCCTTCATCTTTAAGAACCTAGCCTTGGTCTTACTTAACCCTGGAGGAGCTAACAGATTCTTTAGTACATAAATGATGTCTGTATACCAAGGTGTATCGATGAATTTCTGAGACACCTGCAAGGTCGTTTCTTCTTAAGGGTTCTACGATAGATCAACAATGAAGTTTATTCCCAGAATGTCATAGTTCGACTACACCATCAGTTTTGTGAGGCCCTAACCCTTAATCAACTTTGTGGGCTTGATTTTGAGGTTGTGTTCTAGCATGACTGCGATCCACTTACCTCTTCTTCCATCAGGGTCAGACTGAGTCAAGATATCTTTGACTGAGTTGATGGGAACGTAAGAAATAATGTGGGAATGTAGTATGTAAGTCCTGAACTCCTTGAGGGATTTCACCAAGGCATATGCTTGTTTCTTCATAATATTGTACCTTAGTGGGGAATCTCTCAGTGTCCTACTGAAGTAGGCTATAGGATTTTCAAAATTCTGGTCATCCTTATGTAACAGTACGTTAGCGATGGTATTCTTCGAGGTGAATGAGAACAAGATGAAATCCTTCATGAAATCTGGGCTGGCCAATACGTGAGCTTTGGTCAGCGCTACCTTGATGTCTCAAGAGATCTTCTGGCTTTTGGGTTCCATTTGATCTCATTTCCCTTTCTGAGCATGCTGGTGATATGATTTATAATTTCTGCCAAATTTAGGATGAACCTTCTCAAGAAATTCACCTTTCCCAGGAAGGACTGCACCTCTTTTTTGCTGCGAGGAGTGATGATTTTCAGAATTCCTTCTACCCTGCTGGGATCTATCTTTATACTCTCTTTCGAGATGATGTGCCCCAACAATTTACCTTCTTGCATTCCAAAATGTGATTTTTTCGGATTCAAATATATGCCGAACTTCCTGCATTTTTGGAAGACCTTCTTCAGATGCCCAAGATGTTGTTCATCGGAGTTGGAATAAATTGTGATGTCATCCAGGTAGAGCATGATAAATTTGTCCTTTTCCTCAACAAATCTTATATCCATCGCCCTCTGGAAGGTAGCTCCAACGTTCATAAGCCAAAAGGCATCTTAGCATACATGAACGTGCCCCATGGTGTCATGAAAGCTGTCTTTTCCCAACCATCTGGGTGTACCATGATCTGATTGTAACTTGAAAAACCATCCAACATAGACATCTTCTGAGATCCAACTACCTTCTGCAGAATATAGTTTATCCTAGGGAGCGGGTAGTTGTCCTTGAGGGATACTCTGTTCAAGTTTCAAAAATCGATGCACAACCTTATTTCACCGCTCTTTTTCCTTACAGGCACCAGGTTGGCAACCCATTTCGAAAATCTTAAAGAAACAATAATTTTGGATTGGAAGAGTTTCTTTACCTCTTTTTAAATTAGTGACAACAATAAGGGATTGATCCATCTTAGCTTTTGCTTGAAAGGTTTTTGGTCTTCTTTGAGAGGAATGACGTGCTAAATCACTTTAGTGTTGTAGACTTTCAAGTCATCATAACTCCATGCAAAAACGTTGGGAAAATATTTCATGAGTTTGATGTAGTCCCTTTTGACCTCTGGAATGAGTGTATTTTATAATTTGATTATCCTCATATTATCCTTGGTCCTGATGTTGCAATCCTCTACATCCTCATGATTCGCAGTGATCTTGGGATTTCTAGCCACATCATTTTCATCAATTTTTTTTTCCAACGAAACCAATCCTTTGGGGATGCTATTATTATTTAGATGCACTATGTCCCTCCCAGCTATCTGGTTCTGAAAGGGGTCATCATTACTGTGCGTAGATGTGCTTTCATATTCGTTGCAACAACACTCATCATCAATGTTTACATTAGCGAACTCGTCGCTCATTTGGAGAATAATCTCCACTTGTTTGTTATCCTCAAACACCTGCCAATACTTGATATTATCGGGCACGACTGAAGTGTGTTTGACTTTGATTTCGTACTTTAATTTTGGGAAAATGGGAATTTAAAAAACCGAGGTCAAGGTGGTCAAGGCATCCACAATTTGATTCCGACCCCTCAGGATTGTTGATAAATTATACTTCGAGAATTCTTCAAGGAGGTCCAACACTAGGTTTCTGTATGCCCTTAGTCTGGGGTGATTGGAATGGTATATACCTTTCACTTGGTTTATGACAAGCTCAGAGTCTTCATGCACCACTATCATCTTTGTGCCCAATTCTTTCAAAACTCTCAGACCCAAAATCAATGCCTCATACTTAGCCATGTTATTTGTACAATTGAAGGCGAGTTTGTATGAGCATAGTTTTGTGCCCACCTTGGGGGGACTTATCCATACACTGGCCCCTGCCCCTTCCTTGATGATGGCTCCATCGAATCTCATGTTTCACATCTCATTCTCCATGCAGTTCCTTGGGTCTGCACACTCTTCTTCTTGTTGCACGACTTTATCGTCGACAATCATGACAACCATCGACTCTTCCTCTTCAAAGCTCAGGTCATTGTAAAATATGGAGGAGCTGATCTCAGTGTCGATGGAGTAGTGTTAACGAGCGTAATTGACACACCGTCAACTAGAAGGTCAAATCCAGATCAGGGTTGTCTAAATAACCCAAGCTGTTTGGAATGAAATGACTTGACGGTTTTAATGGCTTCGTTGGCCAACTAAAGTCCTAAAAATAACAAAAGAAAGGAAAGTAATCTAACATCTATAATACTAAGGATATAATTTCAATAATTACAAACATCTCAATAAGAAGATGAATATGTGCATATGATTATATACAATGTATATATAATCTTGCAAGATTTACTGGATATCTTGCAAAATAAATGTTTTTGAAGGTGTTTATGAAGTAGATAAAGAAAACACATACATTTTATATTTTCTGTTTAATATTTAAAATCTAAAGAACTAAAAAAAAGTAATGAGGCACAATTGAAATGAGAACAGATAAACAGGCAAATCTAATTCAAATTGTCTCTATTTCATCGATAAATAATATAACTAAAGAAAATGCGAGTAAACTGACCTGTAATTAATCAATTAAAATGAGTTTATGTCTCTGCGCAATTCAAGATCAAAGTTGTCCTTCCTACGAGGAAAACCTGTAATACAATAGTGATAAGACTCCCAGAACAAACCCAGAGGTGTTTTGGAACAAGAATATAACAATGACCTGATAAATATACAGATCTGGTGATCTTATAATGATGAACACTTATAATAAAATAAACTTAATACAAAGCATTCATGTAATACATAATCCAATATCCAACATAAATCCACGATATTTAAATGAAATATTGATCACAGATATATTATAGGACAACAAATTACATACAGAATTAAAGTGCTAAATAATATGAAATATCATACGATGATAAGACTAAAGCTATATAAATGTATTAACATTCCATAAGATAAAGAAAAAACATAATGGGTAAGCGCCACACTGGTCTAAAGCCAAGGAGTGAACAAATTCTCCATATTAGTATTGAAAGTCATATGTCCATAATGTGTCCAAACAAATATGTACTCACTACTAAGAGTGACCAGTATTTAAACTAGTTCATGATTCAAATGCTCTTATCATACAAGATAGAGTTGAATCCACAAAAATTAGACAATTTTACAAAAATAGTGAAACTAGAAACCACTCATGCATGAGTTGGTTTGTCAAAAATAAACCAAAGTTTTATAAACATAAAAAGGCAGAAACTACTGAATATTTGAGCATATGATTCAAAGTGTTTTCTCCATGCAATCAACATCATAATCTTCCATTTCCTGTAGATAGAAAAACCGAATTGATATTTAGATAACAATACTAATTATTATTCAAAAGAGATTGGCTACATAATCATAGATTCTGTAGCTAGTCTTATTATTAGCAAAAGAAATCAAATTAAATCTCCCTATTTTGATTATTTATAACATAATCAAATAAAATCAAAACAAAATCATTTTACCATTAGAAATTAACAAAATAAGGATGCGACAGTTCGAAATTTATAATGGCTTTGAAACTAGTTGTATTTTTTATTATAATATTCCCGATCTTCTTGAATCTTTTGTTTTCCCTCTTTGTGTGTGCCTTCAATTCAAGGTTCTCTCATTCCAATAGAACATTCCGAGTAACCAAGCATTTTACTTGAGCCCGTAAGAGAGAAATATCTCTATAATAAAGCTCTACCCAGTCTAGGCAGCTGTCACAATGCACTGGGGTAATGGTAGATCGACGTGGAATACAATCAACAATGGGTACTTCACTTTTAATTATGGCTTGTTCCAGGTCATGACTAATACCTACAAAACCTTCTTTTCCCTTGAGACATAGGGGTAGCTTAGTCACAAAGTCATACTGTTCAGCCAGGGTAACAACCTCTTTCCTGGGATGTTGATTTTTCTGGGTCCTCGTGAGCCAAGAAATCATTTATCTCTCGGTATGAACATTGATCGTAACAATCGAGCTCTGATGATCACTTTTTTGATTTCTTAATTTTCTAGAAATCAAATGACTAGCCTTATTATTCCTAAAATTTAAATCCGAGCTCTACTATTTCTTTCCCTTACGAAAATTCTTCCCAACAAGTTCATCATTATTGTTCAAATTAGATTCGTTCATAGGCACAAGGTGATATTTCTCTTTTAATTTGGTAATTACCTGTTGCAAATATCCACAGGGGTTTCATCAACAATAGAAGGTAGTTCATTGAATTCAGAGCGATCAAGTGAATTGAAGACCTGGATTTCGGTCATTGGGTTGTCCAAATTGGGGTTTATAGTTAAATGAGAGTTGACTGTATCGTCAACCTGGGTGAAGCCATTTCGCCTAAGGAATCCCTCCCAATTATCATCGATTCACGACAGGTGAGAAACCAACAATATCTTAATGAGCCCGTGATTAAACAAACTCGACAGAGCATTCGTTCTCTATCGCTTATAATGCTTAGACATTTTGTAAAGGCTCATTAACAGATAAAATTGCATATTCAACTCAAACCCTATGAAAATCATAAGCAACCGAATGTGATACAAAAAAACCATCCCATACCGGGCTTCACAAGTGACAAACTGTTTCAAAATTAAAATGAGACCGTACCATCTAGGTTTTAGAAAAGCAATGGGAATACCTTTTGTACATCAAGTGGATTTGCGGGAAGCCATGAATAAACTCCATGGGGCATCCTCTATTTTAGTGTTCTTAAACCACCTCTCACCTTTTAATGGGAGTCTTGTTGCCCTGCTTATGAAACCCTCTGTTATTTCCAATTGTACATCCCCGACCTTGGCCCTAAAATCGTCAAAAGTTTGTGCAAAGGCCTGTGAAACCTAGATATTGTAGCCTTCGAACTTCTTGAGGAACACATCCCACCCATGAGCCTTAGGGTCATCTATGTTGTCATCATGGGACATAAGAGATTGGCATCCATTTGACTCGATAAGAACCATGGGTGCCATTTCCATTGTGAATATGATACAACATATATCACAAGGGATAGGTTTAGGTTTCTAATGAATGCGCATCAGAGAGAGGTTTAAGAAGATTGTGATGGCACGAAAAAATGCAAGGTTTGGGGACTGTCATAACTTGGAAAAAAGAGTTGGGGAAAATGAAAAAAAAAACAGAGGGCTCGTGAAACAACGAACCATTTCTCACAATGAATGCTAAACCCTTCGGAGAACAAAACCCCATACGCATAATGAATGGTCATCATTAATATTCATGCTAGCAAGGTGAATTGAAAATGTAGGTACAACACGCCTGTACCAATTTACATGAATGCTGATATGATTGTTGAGTTTATGAAAACCATATCAAATGTTAAGCCAACGTTTTAATGCATTCAACCATTTCACAAATTAATTCAATCGATTAACTATAGAACCAATGAAGTCCTGATACCCATAATACTACAAAGATTTTGATAGTGGATTAATTAATAAGTTCAGAAGACTTGATTTTTAACCATATATGGGTGCCTTCAAAGCGACATTTCTAAGGTAAAAGATATGAAACCAAGACCAAGTTTTATATTTAAATTCATGCTTACAATGATGAATTTAAAACAAAACAAATGAAAATGCAAACAAAAAAAATCAATAAGGTAAGCTTAACCCAATCATTGCCTTGAAACTCAGAAACATAAATATTTACAAATGGAAGGTGATGGTAGCTACATAAATATATAATCTCCTTGTGGGAACTTTGATTATGATAAGAATCGAAAATTACTAGTGGCTTCCAACAATGGTGACATACTGGGCGAAGAAGTTATCTCTACATCACCAGAAAATTCATGTTAGGGTGAATCAGATGAAATGAATTTTTTAGAAATAGTTAACAATAGGTCAAGCATCCTGATCACAACTCTAAAAATAACACAGTTTAGCATCAGATGTATTTTTGTCTAAACAAAAATGTAATCCAAAATCTAACTTAGATTATGAGTGTAGCGATGTTTATGCAGTTGAATTCAATACTGTTGACATGGCCATTGCTGCGAGCAGGCGTTCACAGCCTCAAATGAGATGTCATTTAACCCACTCTAGTACCTTTATCCTGTCCAAGAGTTGTCCATTAATGATATGGGACATCTTTGCACTTTGATCAAATTGAAAGACAAACTTGAGGATCTTCATAAACCTGGCATTGCTTCACTGCTAGCAGGCCTGTTCAGTACCCCGATGAAGTTTCCTTGGTATCATGCATGCTTTACCCGCTACCAACAGACCTATTCAACGTCCTGATGGGTTTACATACACTTCCCACACATTACCATGCTTTCAACCCTCTAGAATTTGTTTATAATTTGTATAACTTAATAATATTCAAGAGGGCGGGGTGATACTAAAATTCTCATAGTCTGGTATAAAAATTTTGATCATTTAAAAATCATTCTCCTTTTTGATGACCTTCATCACACTTTGGACACTTATATTTCTATTAGGAAACCATATCGAGGACGGGAAGGTACAACTAAGTTGTTTTCCTTAAAACAGGGACAACGTTAGAAGTTTATTAATGACAATCACGTCTACTTGTAATTTTGATGAGAAACCAGAAACATTGATTTGAATAGAAACTTGCTTCTGCTGATCTGAGTTTTAGCACTTACTGTTCAGGTGCTAGAGAAGTTATCATCTGTTCCTAATGAATGAGAATTCTGATTCCCTTCCAAAAATGTAATGGTGACTCATAAATTTTTAGAAAACAAATAAAAAAACAAGCAAAATGAAAATAACCAAAATAAAAACAAAAAATAAAACATCAAAAATATTTACAAAAGAGTGGAACATAAATCATCAGGTGAAATACCTCTTAAGGGCCTGGCCATTCACTCGGAAAGTGTCTGGTTGTCCCTCCAAATTATGTAGATGGAAAGAGATGGGACCCAATTTTTCAGAAACTACAAATGGTCCCAGCCATAGGTTTTAGAACTCAGTATATTCCCCCTTACCCTCGTGGGATTTATCCCACTTGAGAACCAGATATCCAACAACAAAATTCCTATTTGAAGATGAATTTGAATCAAACCATCTTTTTAAAATTTGCTAGTGCTGATCCAATTTCTACTTTGCTTGTGTTCTCACATCCTCTAGTTTTAATAAGTCATTTAATCGATTTTCTAGAGGAGGGCACTCCTCTTCCTGAAATTTCTACGACAACTGCAGAGAAGGAAGTAAGACATGCGGGGGAAGAATAGATTCTCTTCCGTAGATGAGGAAGAAAGGGGAATTACCAACAAAAGCTTTTGGTGTTACCCTATCAACCCAGAGTGCATTATACAGTGCATTGTGCCCGTTTTTGTGATTTTCTGAAACTGTCCTTTTAATAATATTGATTAAATTTTTGTTTGTTTATTCTTCTAGGACATTTCCTTGAGGGTAGTAGCTTGCAAAATACTTCAAATTAGTCCCTTTTTCCAGAGAAAAAACATTCATGTTGAGGGATGAAAAGTAAGAGGTGTTATAAAAAACTAGGCATTCGAGAATGCCGAATCGAGTGATGATATGAGAGTTAAGGAAAGATACTACCTAATTTTTGTTCACCACTTTCAAAGGTACAACTTCAGACCATCTAGTAAAATAATATGTTGCTATAAGGATATACTTGTGCAGCTACGAAGAAGAGGGATTAATTGGTCCTATGATGTCAAGGCCCCATTGCTGAAAAGGTGAATCTACAGTAACAGGCTGTAAAGGGAATGCTGCCTTTTTCACCTGTCCTGTAGACTTTTGGAAAATTATGCATTTACAGGACAATGTATGGGCATCTTTAAACAAGGTAGGGCAATAGTACCCAGATCTCATCACTTTGTGGGCAGTGGTATCTCCACCAAAGTGGCCATCGACTTCACTTGCATGAAGTTCAGACAACACTTTTTTTGACTCTTCCTTTTCTAAACAACGCAGAAAACACCATCGAAGTTCTTTCAAAATAATACATCATTTATTAACTGGAAAGATGCAGATTTAAGCCTAAGTGATCTTCTAGTTTTAGAATCAAGATTGCGGGGAGAAAATCCATGCATTAAATAGAATCTAATGTTCTCATACCAAGAATTGGCAGTATCTTGTGCACAACTGATCTGTTTTTCATTATGATGATCCAGAGTTGAGGTGTTTATTTGAATTTCTTGTTCTTCAACTGGATGAACCACTAGTTTACACATGCCTTGACCTCTAACAATTTTTGCCGAGGTTATTTCAAGGTCATATTCCTGTAGTGATGTCGTCCAATTTTATCTTTTCTCACCCAATTATTTTTGTACTAACATGTTTCTTATAGCTGGGTAAGGAACAATAACCTTGGTTCTGGATTTCAACAGGTATGATTGGAAGTGTTCACTGCTTTGAAAACAACATATGGCTGTTGGTATACTACTGGGTATTTAAGCTCTGCTCCTTTAAAATATGAGATCATGAAGGCAATGGGTATCTCATTGCTTTCAATGTTTTTCTGTGTAAGCACAACAACATAAGATCGGTCAGACGCAAAAGTGTAAAGAGTGAAATCCTGAGAAAAGCCGAGACTCATCAAGGAAGGGGATTCTATTATCGCTTTTCTAATTGAATCGAAATCTTGACTTTCCTGTGATCCCCAATGATACAAAACATCTTTTTTAATTAAATTTTGTAACGTTCTGACCATTTCTGAGAAGCTCGGGACAAACCTTCTGACGAAATTAATCTTGACCAAAAAGGGCTGCATGGATTTTTTAGAAGAAGGAGGGGGGAGTTTAGCAATAACTTGGGTTCTTTCAGGGTCAATAATCATTCCATCCTTATACACTATAAACCTAAGCAGTTTTCCCTTCTCTATTGCAAAAACTGATTTCTCAGGGTTGAGAGATATGTTGAAGTTGTGACATCATTCCAGGACAGCCCTAAGGTGAGACAAATGATCTTTCTTGTTTTTAGAGAAGACAGTAACATCATCAATATAGACCATGACCATCTGGTTAATGAGTCCACGGAAAGCAATATCCATTGCTCTCTGGAAAGTGGCACCGATGTTTATCAGTCCGAAAGGCATTTTCCTATAGGCATAAGTGCCCCATGGCGTGCGAAAGGTGGTTTTAAGTTGATCTGAGGGAGACATAAGGACCTGGTTGTATCCCTAAAAACCATCTAGAAGAGATAGTCTTTTAGAACTAGACAACTGTTGTAGGATTTGTTCCATTGGAGGGATAGGGTAGTTGTCTTTGTCAGATGCTTGATTTAAATTCCGAAAATCGACACATAGTCGATTTTTTCCACTTTTCTTCCTTACGAGGACTAAATTAGACACCCATTGCGTGTGCATAACCGGGAAAATTATCTTTGCAATTAATAATTTGTTTAGTTCTTTTTTAATAGTGGGTTCCAATTTAAGATGCATCTTCCTCAATTTCTGTTGAAAAGGCCGAGTCTGGGGTTTCATAGGGATTACATGTTGTATGATGTTGGGGTCAAATGTTTTCAAGTCATCATATGGACAAGAAAAAATGCCTTTAAATTCTTTAAATAACTTTATAAAAGTGAATCTTTCTTTCTCGGAACATCCCTTTCCTAGATTAATATTTTGAGGATTATCCCTTGTTCCTAAATTGACCGTTTCATAAACCAATGAGGAACTGTTAGTTTTACAATTTACCACCCCTCTAAATTTATCATGTAAGTCATAAAATTTCTCTAGTCTTACAACAGATCTGGGGATAGAGTTTACCAGCTCGGATGTCAATTCAGGAGATCAGGGATCAAATATTATTGTGAAGTTTTAGAGGTTCTCGTCGTGAGTGCCTTCATCAACGACTGCACCTTGGAAGGTGTCTTCCATATGCAGAAAATTGATGATCTACTGGTCATCATCGAATACTCTCCAATTTGTGATGTTATCCGGGATCGATGGCCTGAACAACAATTTGATTGGAAAAGCATTAGGGGAAAGACCTTCATCGGGCAATAGTTTAGAAGCAACATTGGCCAATAAATCATCTTCTGAATTACTCAATCTAGGAATGGAATTTATGTTAAATGCTAAAAATTTATGCATCAAACTCCATACCTCAGTTTGATAGCTTTTTAGATGTGGTGATAAACAATGTATGGCATTTCTTACATGCTTGACCACGATTTTTGAATCACCGAATACTATCAAATTCTGCACGTCCATATCCAATGCTTTCTTAAGTCCTTGTAAAAGTGCTTTGTACTCGGCCTTGTTGTTAGTACATTCAAAATCTAACCGACAAGCAATTAAAGTCTTATTACCTATAGGATTGATGAGTACATAGCCATCACCTGCTCCTTCTTTGGATTTGGATCCGTCAAAGTATAAGGATCAGATCTATGCGTCATCTGCGGTACTTGGCATACTTGGTAAAGCTGGTGTCTGAGTATAGGTCATAACTTCAAATTGCTGCCCATGATCAATGATGGAAGAAATTTTGGTCATGAAATTACAAAAAAAGGTATTCATTCCCTGTGTTTCAAATGAATTTGCAGATGTAACAAAGGGTTCATTTGTATCATTCACATCCGTTACAGTATGCTTAATATAACGTTCTCTGTTTATCTTGATTTTGTTGGGCTGTCCATTTTCAGGCAACCACAAGTGAGACCAATCCATGGAAAAGTAACCGTGCAATTGCTCTGACCGATCCCTGCTTAAAAACAGACCATAAAATTCAGGAATATCAACAACGATAATATCAATTATCTGCTAAACTTTAGGATTGGATGATAGTCTAATCAACACGTTCTTAAGCTCACCAATTACTTTAACGTTTGTTCAATCTAGCTGAATGATTTTGAGATCAAAAGGTTTAACTTCTGCATTAATATTTTGGCATACATATAGAGGCATCACATTTGATGATGCACCCGAATCAACCATACAATTATGTACATTCCTATTAAAATTTTCAAAGTTTAACAAAAAAGGTGGGACATTTTTCCGAGTGTTAACAACAAAATTCTGCTGATTTTTTGTTGCTGTCCCTAAAACAGTTTTATCTACATTTGCTATAGTTTTTTCTGCTAAGTCCCTTTTATCTGGAGGTTCATATGTCGTTTTAGTTGGGACATTTTTAGTTGGGTTTGAAACAATTTCTGCTGATTTTTTGCTGCTAGGATTGCTCTTTTTATTGTTTTCATCGATGCTTTGAAGCATTTTCTGCAAAATAAGGGGAAATTTCAGCAGTTCAAAAACAAAAATATTAGCCCTCAATTTTTTCAGATCTTCAATTAAACTGTATTCTAAAACTGGGGCTGCCAAGCTTTGTTTGATTTTAGTTTGCTTTGATTGTTTGAGAAACACATTTTTACTTACTTCAGGAGGTGGTTTGTTTTGCGTTTTGCTTCTTGTGTTGTAAGGGTGGAAAGTTTCAAAATTCACTTGGAAGACACTGTCCAATAAGTGACAGAAAACATGGGGAGATGAATCCTCCTCTTCTGGTACCTCTTCTTCAACTGTATGATCAGAATTTTCAGGAGGAACAAAAGAAGAATTATCATGTGCTTCTAAGATGGTTTGCAAAGCATACTGTAAACTTTCAAATTTTAGACCTTCTGTGGTCGGGTTTGGTCAGTTAGGCAGGAATGGCTTCCTAAAAGGAGGTTTGAAACTTCCTTTTCTTGTGGATGCCTCCTCGACTGATCTTTTCAAATCAACGACCTGATTAGACAGTTTTTGGAAAGCTTTCTGTAAGATTTCTAAGTCTAAAGTTTCTTGTTGATTTTTAAGTTGAGGTGGTCTAGTGAGAATTTCTATTTTCTTCTTAGAGGATGAGGCTGTTTCAACTTCACTACTAAGATTGTCTTTCAATATTAATATATCTTTCTCAATTTGACTTGATTCCTCAAAATCTTCTAACAACGTGTTCTTTTTAGACCTTTTGACCCATATGGCTATGCTATTATGCAAGGCTTTAGCATAATATGCAATAATTAAACTTTCTATGGGCATCGAATCTGTAGGGATTGTGTTCTTTAACATCGGGAATATTCGATTAAAGTCCTTCACTTTTTCCTTAGGGTTCATTTTTAAACTTGAGAGTTCCATAACCAAGACTTCCGAAGATTTATCATCTTCGATTTTTTCCAAAAAACAAGTTTCAAACTTGTCCCAAGAGATGATGGTTTGGGGATGTTGAGAAAAATACCATTTGGAGGAATTTCCCTCAAAAGTATAAGGAAATAATCTGCATACTACATCCTCGTGTTCAACACTCCGTAGTCTAATGGCCAAAATAATTTTTTTGATGTGATCTTCAGTGGATTGTTTTGAATCTGGATCAAATTTAGGCAACCATTTCTTCAGATGTTTCGGTAATGGGTGTTGGGGTCTGGGTACAGCCACGACATCTTGATTGAGACAAGTTCTGGCAGGATTGTTTTGGTTTTCCATGGGAGTTGGTGGTGTCGAAGGCGGAGACGGTTTTGATGAAGAACTGCCTTCATCTGAAGACTCTCCTCCTGAAGAGGATGAAGAAGAATCAGGTAGGGAAGGTGGAATACCAGACCCTCCAGCTCCAAGGATAGGTATTTCAGTAGGATTGGTAGTATTACTACCGAAAGGGTTTTCGGGTAGACCAGTTCCTTGAAGCTGTTGTTGGATATTTGTGAAATCAAGGGGTCAATTAAGAAACCTACCAGGTTGTCTGTTACGAGCTAATGCACTATTATTTCTTATGAGTGATTGACGAACAATTTCTTGGATGTTGATCCCTTGAGGAACTGGTGTCACTGGTTCAACATGAATATCAGGGTTATTGTTCGAGGTAATTGTTGTTTCAAGTGTAATGTGATTTTCTGAGTGACTACGTGTTACGATAGGAGTGCAAGTGTGTGGGGGAGGAGGCGACCTCCACATGACATCAATTAAATTTAGGCCCTCCTTCTAGCCCCATTTGTTGACGAGCGTAATTGACACACCGTCAATTGGAAGGTCAAATCTAGATTGGGGTTGTCTAAATAACCCAAGCCGTTTGGAATGAAATGACCTGACGGGTTTAATGGCTCCGTTGGCCAACTAAGGTCCTAAAAATAACAAAAGAAAGGAAACTAATCTAACAACTATAATACTAAGGATATAAATTCAATAATTACAAACATCTCAATAAGAAGATGAATATGTGCATATGCTTATATACAATGTATATACAATCTTGCAAGATTTACTGGATATCTTG
>SNQJ01S0045699.1:83552-101175 GCA_010110895.2 Picea sitchensis | reverse complement strand
TGGATCAAATATACTAAAAATAGTAACTCAAAATTCAGTTGCAAAAGAAGTGGGATGCTTCCCCAAAATGAGGACAATCCCAGATTTCTCTCTGTTGATTGTTGGTGTAGTGTAGAACAGCCTCCCAAGGCTAAATGATGACTTTCCATTAGAGACCAAGTCAAATTTGTTGATGTGGCAAGGTGTCCTGATATTTTGCTTCATCAAACTAACCAAAACTTAGTCAAAAACTCCTCTTTTGACTTGTCTTTCCCAAAATAGCCTTTGGATTTGATGGAATAATTCACCACCTGTCTAGTCCAAAAGGTTTCATCTGCTTATAATTCGAAAATTCCAGATCTGGGTGAAAATCGTAACATTCTGGCCGTTACAGGCTTTCCACAGCGCAGAGCCCGTAAAAAACGCTCCTTAGCTGTGGAAAGTCGCCACTTTAAACAGCTAACGGGTCATAAAATATCGATTTGCGCTGTTGAAAGCGGGCAGATTTTCAAAATCGAATTTCTCGGTCATAAAAAATATTTTTTTCATGTATGAATAGTTGATCGACATCTAGAGAATCTAATATATCCAATGGTGTTTTCAGATCTTCATTTGGAGCTTGGGAAGGGATTGAAAAGTTCCCTGCAAGTTTAAGTATCATTCTTTCCATTTGCAATTGAAAACTCTAAACGGTCCTTTGTGAACAATGTCTGATATGGAACCAAAGATTTGATTTGATGTTGCCAACCCAAGAGTACAACCTCTGTACCTGAACCACTAAATTCGAACTTGCCATCCCTGATGCTATGATTTTAGAGCGTGAGTTTCTGAGCCGGATCCGAGATGTAATCTAACTGGGACATGAAACTCGAGTTGAAATGATTACCCACTTCCACCAGCACATCTTTCTAATCACAGGTTGAGTTGATTTTGAAACGTGGATAAGCGCACGTGATTCCGGCTTTCTCCAACCAACAGCCCATGGAAAATGCCCCTCATCTGTAGAAACTTACCACTTTCAGCAGCACATGATCCCGCACGAACTGCTCCTTAGCTGTTGAAAGCTTTCACTTTCCTCAGCGCGCCACCATGTGAGAACCTATCCTTAGCTATTGGAAGTCTTCGCTTTCACCAGTGCATGACCCTGTGGAAAATCCCCGTTAGCTGTGGAAAGTCTTCACTTTCCTCAGCGTGTGACCTTTTAAGAACTGCTCCTTAGTTGTGGAAAGCATGCACTTTCAACAACGCACGACCTGCGAAACTGATTGTTGGAAATTTTGAAATTCACCACTTTCAACAGGGCACAGACTTATGAAAATAGCTCCTTAGCTGCTGAAAGTCGCCGCTTTCCACAGCTAACACTCAACTTTTGGACACACGTTAGATGTTGAAAGTGAATTATGCAAATTTTGAAAAGAAGACTTTATGGATCATATTATTTTCTAAGACAAAAACCAAAACCTAAGTTTTGCAGCTAAAAAGACTCAAAAATGAATTGAGGAAACTATCAATAGCCATGTTATCCACCATAAAACCCAACCAAAATGACGATGCTATTTTGGGAGATAACACCTGTCATCCTTCAAATTGGAGAAATCGTATGATGATTTTATAACCTCAAATTAATGGGTAACCATATCAAATTCACCTTTCCCATCATTTCCCAAGTCTATGCCGAAATGACATTTACATCATATCCTAGATCCAAAATAATATTTTCCATGTCGTAGTCTCCTATCTGGACATTGAGTCAGAACTCCCTATTCATTGTTTTATTGTGGTGCACCTTTTTAGCTACTAGGTGTGTGATAAGAATATCTATTTCTTAGGTGTAATGGTTGATAATTATGTGAAACATAATTAAGGAAGAACCATCCTTCTTTAGTTCTAAACAAATTCTTAAGAAATTTTTCAAACTACTTACCTTCTCAATTTTCCTTTCTGAATGGTCATAAACTGGAGGCATAGCATACACCCGCGATCTGTGATACAAAGGTCGAATTCTTCAATTCAATGTTATCCATTCTTATCCTATCACTTGTTTTTTTTATTGCTTGTAGGTCTCTTTCTCTTTTCCAGGATCAAACAATAGAAGAGGTTTTGCCTCTTTCCTGACCTCTTCTACTATCATCTATACATTTTCGTTCCTCTTTTATTGCCACTTTACGATCAGTTGTGGGAAATCCTCTGTTGCATCGTATAGTTGTCAGAAATATGTGCATGTCATGCAAGGGTTTGGAAAATCTCATGCCAAATGTCTAGGATGATTACAATTATAACATATAATTAGTCATCTTCCTATATTGAATCCTCCTCTTCCATGACCTCTGAATCCTCCTCTTCCTCCTTGATTATAACTTCTTGGAGTATTATACTTCCTATATCCTCCTTATGATTCTTATCCATGGACTATGTATGAATCTATGGTGCACTCTCTCATCAGATCAAAGGCATACAAATCCTTCTCTCCATGTCCTACTAGCTTAAAAACAATTACAAAACAAGTTTCTTTCAATGCTCTAATATTTTTGCAATAATGGACAAGCAGTAGGGTGATGACCCATCATATTTCAACTTTCGCACCATACCCCTAATGGTTTCATAGCTCATGTATTCAAATATTGTTGAAAAGATGGACATTCATTCTTATGATGACCTTATGTTCTACATGTGACACACCAAAATTCCTCATGATTTTCTTTTCCTTTCATAAGTTCCTACAACTAAATGGTCAAGGTTGCTAACTGGGACTAGACTTGAGCCATCCCTATGTCATTTTCTCTTATAAGGGATGCTTCCAATTTCATAGCGATTTCTAGGGCTTCTAACTGTGACACAATATTCTGGTGTGTTAGAGGGAAGCATATATGTAGCAACAATCCTGCAATAAACCACTCCCTATGTTGCTCATTTGGAATCTAGAATGTGAATTGATCCTTAATATCTTGAATATTTGATCATAGTCCCATATTGATTCATTCACTATCTTCTTGATCTCTCTCAGTTATGTAATGCACTTTGACTCAAACTTAGGTTTCTAGAACTCTTTCAATAGATATTTTCTTACCTTTGCTAATGTTCTAGTTTTTACAATAGGCGTAGTAGTCTAATATTTTATGTACCATAGAAACATGTGGTCTCTGAACATTGTCTCCAACTGCACAATATTCACATCATCATCCTGGATGTTCTTCACAGTCCATATTGTTTCACAAATGAACAAATGTCGTTCTAGATCTTATGAGCCTACACCGTGAAAGACAAGCATTCTTAAATTGGGATCTACTCCTACCTTTTTATTGTGTGTGGTATTACTCCTCAGTGATACTATATGAAGTTGGGTTACTATACTACTTCCATTGTTTTGACTGTTATCCTTACTTCCCTTACTAACTACAATCGAAAAAGTTTATTCAGACCTTGGAGATGCACAAGGGGTTGTGGGTTTGACGTCGATTCTAGCCTGAGTGGGATCTTCTTCTACCACACTGAGATGACTTTCAATACACAGTATGATATAGAGAATTACGTCAATTTCTCTTTCTTCAAACTCACTATGTTTCTCCTCTCTATCAGTCGCAATCCTCTTCCTACTATATCAAAACCTATTTCCACTACGCAATAACCCAACCTCTTCTTCTGCCACACCTTCTTCTTCTCTCAACATCATCATCCCATCTGTTCCTCATTCATTCTTCCCTACAACACTCATACCATTCCATGGTCATCCCACAATTCCCCTTATGCACAAAGGCACTTAGCTGCTAGGACAATCAGATTTCATCTTCATAACTCCCTTACCACACAACAACATATTAATCCAAGCAGATAGTCACTTCAAGTATCTTCCACATGGACCCTTAATCAATTACCTTTCAACAACACTATATGACTGAGTACAATCTATATCAAACTCAGTAATGTAACCTCCCAATATACTACCCAACCAGAAATCAATTGCAAGTGATACCCAGTTACTTATAGTATTGACTTTTTGAATTAACTCAAGAGTCCAATTTTTCATAACAATAGTGAAAAATATTCTATTTTGTTCAACTAATTTATGAATCTACTATGTTAAAATATTTAGTAAATCAACAAAGAAAATTTCATGCAAATATATAAACGCATACCTCTTTAGTCATTTATATACATTGATTCATGTATTCTTATTATGATCTACAACAAATGCAATCTCCTTCCTATCCAAACATTGTCCAATATCATCCTTAGTAGGTCTCCACATTCCCCTTAGTCACATATCCTGGTCCCAACAATGAAACCGTTTTTGGCGCACAATGTTTAGAACCATTTTTCAACATTAAATACCAACAAAACCCTAAAGATACTAACCCTTTCAGCATCACCCAAAAGTAGGTTAATTCTCATTCTAGGTATATATGGGGACTGCAAGAACCACTTTTCCATAGTCATGGATGAATGGGAGACATTCATCATAACCATTATGCTTACCATTCATTCATTATACCATATGCACAGAAACATCAGATAACATATTCATACCAACCATTACATATGCGCCATAAACATGACAGAAAAGAAACACATCACAACACAACATACATCATAAAAAAAAGATTTAACGTGATTCACCCAAACTGGGCTATGTCCACAATGGTAGGCTTTTTATATTATCCCTCGTATTCATTTCTTATAAAAGGTGTGCATTGCACTCATACAAGATATCTCAGTTATAACCCAACATGCCCTTATTATTCATGCATATAGTGAACACTTAACTCTCAAGTATTGATCTTAAACTTAGCTCATATTTGACTTAAAGTTACTTCCCAAACCTTAGAACTATATTCTCTCAACTCATAATTTCATGCATCTCTCCCCTTCATTTTTCTTTGTTTGATCCCACTCTTCTCTTGGAGAGTGACGAGTATACCAAAGTGGTATCACCGATGAAATATTCGGCCGATCCCACTCTTGTTTTGAGGAGTGATGCATCTTTCAACTCTGTCTTTATCATTTACAGTTCAGTACCTTATGAACAAGGGGGAAATCCACTCTTTTCAAGTACACTCCCTCCAAGTCCTAGGATGTTTTCCTTTGATTGGAACGATCTTGTTCAGTCTTGTATTCCTTCTTCTGCAGCTTTCCATATAATTGTTAAATTTAATTTAGCAGGTGTTTACCAAATTATTGTATATGAAGGATCATCTACAAGTATTTTATCCTCCTTGTCTTGGAAAAATTTGGGATCTCCCAAGCTTGTGTCAGCTACAAGTGAGTTTTTGGATTTTGACAGAATACCTAGTGAATGTTTGGGTTTTATTCCTCGGTTTCCTATCACGCTAGGTCGAAATATTGTCCTAGTCGATTTGTCAATGGTGATGGGTCCTTTATACTTCAATATGCTTCTTAGGAATGGTTATGTTTATTTTATGAATGTTGTAGTGTCTACATTTTTTTTCGTGTGATTCATTTCCCTCAAAATGGGAGCATCATCACTATTGATTAGATTTCATATGATAATCACCATCCCTATTTGGCTTTAGCTCAGGTTTCCCCTTTGTATTTTCCTAGTGTTCAAGTGAACTCTACCCTGCCAGGAGTGAGTTATGTGGTGTTATATCCTTCGTGTTCAATTGCCTCTTAGAAAGGATATTTAGATTTAATTTTACCTCCTTGATACAAGGTCTTGACAATTGATTACGTGTTGTATCCAATAGGGGCATGTAAGCATTTTCTTTCCCCTTTTGGATCAAGTGATTTGGTGTTTCCTCTTGAGTATGATATTATTGTTTATGAGACCTAGAGCCATGTTATTTTTTTTTCATTGAGTATCGGTTTCTTGCATGTTGAATTTCCTTCAAATGAGGCTATCCTTGAAACTATGATTATGGATCCTCACCCTTTTCCTGAACTAGAAATTTTACAATTTTTTACCAAAGAAACCTTTGTCATGAGCCTATCAATGGGATCTACCTAGAGAATTACTATGCTTAAGTTGTGAGGCTATGTATTTCTATATACATATTGTTCTTTTAGGGTTTCTTGTTTTCAGGTTCTATATCTGATAGCACTTGTTTTTATCATAGGTTTCTAAATTGGAGTTACTAACTTCTAGGTGAGCGCTTTTGGTTTTATATACAAGACTTTGAAAACAATTCTTTTTTGTACCTTTTCTTCCATGTAGATCTATTCTGATAGGTAATGATCTTGAAACTGGGATATAGGTTAGATTTTCCCCTTCATGCATTTTTGAATTATCATTTTATTCTTTCATTTTACCATAGGATCAACCCCACTGAATTGCAACAAAGAACCTTCTTTGTTGTTTAGAAGTGTTTTAATTCAACTGGTAAATCCTACCATTCATGGGTGCCTTAATTAGAACATTGTTTGAAAATTGGATCCCATACTGAAATGCTTCCATAGGCTCGAGAGCCTTGTTAAGACTCCCCATGACTTTTCATTGAAGCTTCATATCTTCTTCTTAATCATTTTTTAGAAAATACCCCATGGGGCTCCCTCATTCATGTGTTGAGTTTTACTTGCATTTCATACCGACTGCTTGTGATTTTTGGGCCTAATGTCAACTTCAAATTGTTTCTATATATCCACTTTTATATGCATTCTCAATCACATGCTATATTGAAATACTATTCCTTTGTGACTCGATACCTTTTACCCCTGTAAGAGACATTGCCCTAAGTGTCCTTATCTTGTACATGCTTCCTTGCAATGAGAATAACTATTTTCCTTGCACTCTGGAACTAGTTTTATTGCCTATGAGACTTGTTTCCTCCATTGTACTATAACAGTATTTTATTCTTTTTAATGATTTTTAAAATGAAAAAGACAAAAAAATAAAAAAGTCAAAAGAACGGTGAAAGATTCTATCTCTTTGTTTGGAAAAAATCATGTCACCCTTGAAAAAATAATAGTATTTGATTCAGTGCCTCAATATTTTTGGGTTTAGTGTGGCCATAGGATACTATGTCCATTACATAGAGTTGGTGCTAGTGGAAAAACCCCCCTATAACTTTACCATGGTTTAAAGTATAACAGAGAAAATGACTCCCTAAAAGTCAATCTACTTTCTACACTACCCCAAACATACCAAAATAGATGAACATAAAGCAGTTGAAGAGAAGATTAGTAACTGTACCTTTTATCCAACATTTGGTGATGATATCCTCAAGCTTTGTAGCTCCCAAGACTGCAAGTCTCCTCCTAAAGATGACCTGCATCCAAAACTAGGAAAACAAGGCTACACGCATGCAATTTTTGTTCATAAATTAGGGTTAGATATCAATTGTTATGTATAAATCAAAGAAAATACATAAAACATCATCATTTGGGATAGGGAAAAGAGATTCTTTTATTCATTAATGAAAAAGTGAAGCTTACAATCCTTCCAGGACGATGCTCCATGAACCTGGTTCGGGATCATTTTAACAATACTCCAAGTGCATATTCAATAAGCCTCATATCACAATCTATTGATCACCTCAAGGGAAGGGAATGGATTGTATGGAAGAAAAGGGGTTGAAGAGGGAATGTTGAGGTAATAACTCACAAAAGGTTGCAAATGCTTGGGCAAGGAAAGGAAGGGAAATTGGGCATAGTTTCACCATTCTAATGCTTGGTTGTGGAATGAGACCCCAAGACCTCCTTTTATATGACAAAAGGATGGTTATTTGGTTGGGGAACTGGCTATAGTAGGTGAATTGGTTGGGAAACGTCCAATAGCCCATAAATTCCACTGAATTCCTTACAATGTTTTAATTTTTGCAACTTTTGTAGGTATACGCGGGTTGTTTAGTGTGCATCAAGCATATGTATGCAGGCTCTCTAGCATGAAACAACCGTATGTACATGGAAAATAGTTCAGCAGGGTGCGTACATGCTCTAAAAATTGTTTTTTTTAAATAGAGTTCCTCAACAATGATTTGGAAAATTATGAAAGTAAGAAGGCCATTGCCATGTATGCATGAGTATATAATTTTAGGGATATAACAAATCCCCCCTAATGTATGAGTTCATAAGAGAAACGGATGGCAAAAGTAAATTACAATATCTTCACCAATGAGAATGCACAAAATCGAGTGAGCTCAAGACTAGAGTTCGGGAGTTTCCATCTACAAAACAACAATTGTCTCTCTGAGGCAGGCATACCAATGCTCGGGATGACCTAAATAATGGTTTCCAATCAAATACACTACATATCCATGTCATATAACTATATAAAGTGTAGCCACAAGCAATACACAATAGATATACATCTCAAAATTAGTCTTATATATACAAGTATAGTATGCATCTTCAAGAAGCTAGTGACACATGTGGTTGGAGATGAAGTCTTTATAGCTCGAGAAACAACTTAAAGATATTCAAAACTCAGGTAGGAGTACAATGGGAGTGTAAGACTCACTACTTTGAGGTCTTCAACAATCCATCAAGAAAGTACTGGAGGATCTCGATGATCAGGCAAAGAACTTCATCGATTTCAAATCTCGACTTGAATGGAATCTCGGGATAGCCAACTCGTGAAATTCAAGAGACAAACTACAGAAAGGCCGACTCAAGTTGGGTAAAAATTCCCTAGGAAAAAATCACGAAATATGATTAGACTTAGGTAGCATGACATTAACATAAGTCTATGATGTAGGAGAAACTGCAAACTCTCCATATGTTTTGAAGAGTAACCAAACAGAGGAGGACACAACTCTATGTAGCAAGAATATCTTCCTAAGGTCATACTAGATCCCAATGCTTGACGAACAAATTAAAGGATGTGATTTTTCCAAGGGAAACTATCCTTTGCTACTGAAAAAGGAATGTATATTTCTCGTCCCCTCTTTTTGGAATATTTGATTTTTTTGTCATTTTCAATTTTAAAAGAGCTTTAAAAAGAATAAAATAATTCTACGTTACAAAGGAAGAATGAGCATCATCACAAGCAAACTGGTTCCAAGTGCATGGAACATACTAATTCTCAAGGAAAGGATACATGTGAAATATAAATACACTCGGGAAAAATCCTTCATAGGTCAAGGTGTCAGATCGAAGAGGAAAGAAGTGTTGCAAGGCTTGAATATAAGGAATGCTTCAAAGGTTCAGTTGAGAGCAACATGGAGCTGACATTAGACCAAAAACTCAAAGATGAGACCTGCAATGTGATTAAGCATGGCATAGTGAGACCCCTTCTATGTATTTTTTTACGAGCCTAGAGAAGGTAAGCTCGATAGTTTTTTAACGTTTAGAGAGTTTGAAAAAAAACAAAAAAAGACTCCATGGAGTACCTTTTTCATATTTAGTATAATAGGATCGAAAAAGGGTTAAACTTGCACTGAAAAAACGTCTTTTCAAAACCATTTTAACAAGTGTGAAAAAGATAAGATCACTCAAAAATATTTTCTATTTTAAGGAGTCTGAAAATATTTTAACTATGGACTCACAACCTTTTTCTGAGTTTAGTCTCCTTAGCAAGAAAAAGTATTAAAGTAACTGAGGAGAACTCTCTCGGTGAGATGAATCTCCTGAGGTGTACCTTTTAATGCTACAATCTACTAGCTAGAAAAAGGGTTAAACTCATGCCAAGTAGATGTTTTTTTGGACCACTTTAATGAGTGTGAAGGAACAAGGTCACTTGATGATATTTTCAATTTTAGGGAGTTTGAAAAGAGCTTAACTATGGACTTCATGGGGGTTCTTTTTTTGAAAGTAATCTCCAAGGCTTAAAAAAGGTGATAAACCAAAACCAAGTTGAATGTTCCTTTTTCGAAAATTTAGTCCATTGGGCCCAAAAAAGGGGTAAAATTACTCCTGAGAATACTCTTCTAGTGAACCGAAATTCATAGAGCATACCTTTATTCATAAAATTAGCCATCCGGACCGAAAAAGGGGTAAACTACTGTTGGACAAATGTTCCTTCAAATTTGATTTTGGAGAGCGTGAAGGGAAACAAGATCATTCGACAATATTTTCATTTTTAGAGAGTCTGAAAAGGACTTAAAGAAGACTCCAGGGGGATACTTTTCTCAGGTAATCCAGATGAGATAAAAATGAATAAATACAGTCTCGTTGGATGTTTCTTTCAAATTTTAAAGCGAGCTTGAAAGAAAACAAAGAGTGCTCATTAGGGAGTCCTGAGGGTAAGGTAAATAATGATGATAAGAAAAATAATGAGGCTTCAATATATAATCATGGCAAGACTAACAAGGAATCCCAAGACTATAGTCAAAACTGATAGCATGGATGCTAAAAATGCAGCAAAGGATCTACCTAGGGCATCCATGTAAAGGTAGGCTCTACCACCTAATTATGACACTTCTAAAGAATCATAGAAAGTTTTGTGTTGCACTTTGGTGGGGTCGATATTATGGCAAAGAAGAAAATACAACGAGATGCAGAAAGTGGGAATGAAATCCTAAATTATGTTCAAAAGTTGAAAAATGACTTTTACTGAAGGATGTCAAAAATGTAGCCAATACAAAAAATTACCAAAACAAAAGGAGAAAAGTACCAGAATGACCAATATCAAACTTAGAAGTAAAATTGAGTAACCACCAAGCTAGGAAAAATGACAAAGGGGACCAAAAAGGGGCAAAAAGGGCCAAAGAAATCTATAAATAGAGGTGGGCAGCTCATTTTTGACATTGCAAATTGGAAATTAACCAAAAGGTAAAAAAAACCCTTCATGAAAAGAGTGGATTCTGGGAGCTACAGTGGACGAAACAATCTTTTATCTGGAGCAAGTACAAACTACCTATTATTGCATTACAATTCTTCCTTTGTAGGTTAAATTTGAGTTTGGGAGGGGCGTGCTCTTGTAAAAATGGTGGCCCTGTGTGTACGTGGGATATCAAAGGCCATCCCACATATGTACTTGGGAAGAATAATAAACATCCCATGTACATACATGACTATGTAGTAAACAACCCACATACATCCTCCTTTGCATTGGAAAATATAAAAGAAAGCCTTAACTCCTCTCCACTTTTGTCATGTGACAGGATGTATGTTCACTGAAGGGTGACAGAGCATGAGGATATTGACATATTGGTCGAGGAGGACCGTGTGGCAATCGCTACACTAAAACAATGTGGATTATGGAATCTCTTCCAATTTCCATTTATGAGGGAAAAACCGAGGTTTCTCAATGCTCTCATGGAGTATTGGCATCCCGATCGAGAGGCATTTATGCTGGAGGGTCAATCACTGTCCCTGACTACAAAGGGAATATACTTTCTGACTAGCCTCTTGAGAAGAGTGGAACCAATCAACTTGAGGATTTTTCCTCTAGGGTCGATTAACATTAAGGATTACATCATCATGTACTATGAGGCTGGAACTGAGAAAGTAGGTTCTCAAGTGTTGATCCACAGAATCAAAAGCCTCTCTTTACGAGTGATCCTACTTCTTATCAAGTGGATTATTTGATTTGCAACATCCATTAGGCCTCACACATACATATGCATTGTGCCATTCAATGTTTGAAGGAAACTATTTTTGACTGGATTACCACCATGCTTGTATGCATGAAGAGACAACTCATAGAGTGTTGGTGGCTTACAAAAAAGAACTTAAGGTTTGGTACCATTCTATGCTCCTTCTAGCTTGAGAGGATGCTCAATCTCATTCCCATAGAGACAGTATGGGGGCATGTATCTTCCTTCCCAATAGTGAGAAGGTGGGTGACTTTGTTTTCTACACAAGGTGGAGGGAGGACTATAGAGGCCTTCACTGACAAATTTTTTGACTGGTGGGCATGTCATATCCAGGTGATCAAGGATTACCCCTATGCATGGATCAAACTCATCAGAGACCCAGAAATGCATATGCCTCCCAACGAGAAGCGTGGTGAGATAGGTAACATATATTTTAAAAGTTTATTAAATTTTTAATTTTCATATATGTATATAGATAGATAGATAGATAGATAGATATAGATATATATTATGTGTGTGTAGATTATTGTCTTGTGAATCTGTTATGTACAGATGTGGGTCATGTTTGACCGACAAAATTCATTAGGACTTGACATCATCCTTTCCCAGAGGGAGGACCAATAACGATAGGAGGACCAACAGTTGTGGGAGGACCCCCAACCGAAGGGGATGGAAGAGTCTTACGACGAGTGGAGTGAAACCTCACTATGCTCACTTGTGTCATTCCTATGGTCAAGATTGAGGATCTCCCCCCAACTATGTAGCCACATGTAGTAGGGGTGCCTCAAACTTGGGTCCAGTTGTTTTATCATCTTGCGAACATCGTCGTTCATTATAGTAGGGCCAATAGGCCTCAACTTTAGATAGTGTCAGACCATTGATATCCCGAAGCAAATTTCTATACTATACATATTTTTTGAGGGCGTAAGCCCAAGGATGTAGATCGATGATACTATACATATTTTTTGAGGGCGTAAGCCCAAGGATGTAGATCGATGACTTTTTAGCCTTTCATGCCCACTTTTCTACTCATAACACTATTTTTTGGATATATATATATATATATATATATATATATATATATATATATATATATATATATATATATATATACATCTTTCTTTCTCTTTATGGATAACATTTTTACAAATGTATTTACATGTGTATGTGTGTGATTTTCTTTTCTATGTGAGCAACATGCCAATATAAAACTTCATTAGCTAGAGTATTTTTTAAATGATTAAATCTCCTAGGAACATGGATATATGTAATGTAATCAAAATATCGCTCTAAGAGACATAACCTAAGGAATCATCGATGCAGAGTGGGCTCATAAACATGGTAAACCCCATTTAACTGGGACACAACCAACTGAGAATCTAAGTAAACCTGGAGGTGAGAAATGCCATGTGACAAAGCATCATGAAGCAATTATATCACTATGTTGTACTCGACAACATTATTTGTTGTATCGCCTAGAAAAATACCTCTGGAAGATAGCAACTGGTCTCCAAGTGTGAAAATCACCTAAGATGCGAAAGCAAGCCTCCGAGTGTGTCGGCTAACGTCGTCCACAAACCAAAAGTAAACCTCTGATTCACTTGACGTTTTCCATAGTGAAAAAGAATACATAAATAACTACATGTCCACAAGACAAGAAAAGACAAAAAATGTATAAGAGACTTTACATATATACAAGAAGCCACTCAGGTAGAGCCCATTTCTAGGCTTCTTAAGAGTAGTAATTCTTAAGGTAGAGCCCATTTCTAGGCTCTGCCAAAGCATTTCCCTCAAAATCAATGTTAGGGTCCTAACCCGCACATAGGTAGAACAATATATTCATATGTAATAAAGGTCAATATTAATAAGGCCTTTCAATAAAATAGAATAAGGTGGATGTAAGAAGAACTAATAGAAGATTTTGCTTCTAGAAGGATCTTCCTCTAGGTGATTCTTTTTAGTATAAATAGGAGTTGAGGGTATGAGAACCCTAGTTTGGATATTATTGTAATGGAAATCTTCTCAGTTGGAGGTTTCCCCCTCGAAGAGGCCCGTGAACATTGCTTTTAGATTCAAAGTGTTATTTATGTTATTATTCTCTTATCATTTTAGTGCTATTGTGGTGAAAGTTCTGGTTATATTGTTGTTATTCTGCCATTTCTAGCATTTTATTTCTGTTCTCCATACATTTTATATCAGGTATATTACAAGTGGTATTAGATCACTTTCCTCGACAGAAAGTGTGGGTTAAATTTGTTTAATAGGGTAGAGACATATTCCGACGTCTTTAAGCCACAGAGATCTATCGTTACACACATAAACTCGCGGTTGAGGGATTCATACACACAAGAAATACAAGTGGTACTTAAGCGCACATCTGTTGGCCACCCTTGTAACCCATGTTGGTACCCTTTCGAGTGTTATCGCATCAGACAACACCCGTGTATGGATCGACCTAGATTACCTGAAGCCCTCTTTAGATAAACCAATCAGCCGCATGACTTCTATAGTGTCATTGAGAATAGCACTCGAGAAGATACTCTCTAGTACCTGGGTAGTTAGGTACTATGGCTAAGGGTATGGTCTATCCTCCTTAGTTAGTGCCCTAAGATATTGGGTCGAGTACTACGTGTTGTATCTAATAGGGGCATGTAATCATTTTCTTTCCCCTTTTGGCTTGAGTGATTTGGTGTTTCCTCTTGAGTATGATATTATTGTTTATGAGACCTAGAGCCATGGTATTTTTTTTTCATTGAGTATCGGTTTCTTGCATATTGAATTTCCTTCAAATGAGGCTATCCTTGAAAATATGATTATGGCTCCTCACCCTTTTCCTAAACTAGAAAATTTACATTTGTTTTACCAAAGAAACCTTTGGCTTGAGCCAAGCAATGGGATCTACCTAGAGAATTACTATGCTTAAGCCATGAGGCTATGTGTTTCTATATACATATTGTTCTTTTAGGGTTTCTTGGTTTTAGGTTCTATATCCGATAACACTTGTTTTTATCAGAGGTTTCTATATTGGACTTACTAACTTTTAGGTGAGTGTTTTTGGTCTTATATACAAGACTTTGAAAACAATTCTTTTTTGTACCTTTTATTCCATGTAGATCTATTTTGATAGGTAATGATCTTGAAACTGCGATATAGGTTAGATTTTCCCCTTCATGCATTTTTGAATTATCATTTTCTTGTTTCATTTTACCAGGATCGACCCCACTGAATTGCAACAAAGAACCTTCTTTGTTGTTTATAAGTGTTTTAACTCAAGTGGAAAAGCCTACCATTCATGGGTGCCTTAATTAGAACATTGTTTGAAAATTGGCTCCCATACCGAAACACTTCCATAGGCTCAAGAGCCTTGTTTAGTCCCACCATGACTTTGCATTGAAGATTCATATCTTCTTCTTAATCATTTTTTGGACAATACCCCATGGGGCTCCCTCATTTATGTCTTGAGTTGTACTTGCGTTTCATATCGACTGCTTGTGATTTTTGGGCCTAATGTCAGCTTCAACTTGTTGCTATATATCCACTTTTATATGCATTCTCGATCACTTGCTATATTGAAATACTATTCCTTCGTGACTCGATACCTTTTACCCCTGTAGGAGACATTCCCCTAAGTGTCCTTATCTTGTACACACTTCCTTGCAATGAGAATAGCTATTTTCCTTACACTCTGGAACTAGTTTTATGGCCTGTGAGACTCGTTTCCTCCATTGTACTATAACACTATTTTATTCTTTTTAATGATTTGTAAAATGAAAAAGACAAAGAAATTAAAAGATCAAAAAGAGCGATGAAAGATTCTATCTCTTTGTTTGGAAAAAATCATGACACCCTTGAAAAAAACACAATATTTGATTCAGTGTCTCAATATCTTTGGGTTTAGTATGGGCATAGGATACTATGCCCATTACATAGAGTTAGTTCTACTGAAAAAATCCCCCTATAACTTTACTAGGGTTTAAAGTATAGATAGAGAAAATGACTCCCCAAAATTCAATCTACTTTCTACACTACCCCAAACATACCAAAATAGATGAACATAAAGCAGTTGAAGAGAATATTAGTAACTGTACCTTTTATCTAACATTTGGTGATGATATCCTCAAGCTTTGTAGCTCCCAAGGCTGGAAGTCTCCTCCCAAATATGACATGCATCCAAAACTAGGAAAACAAGGCTACAAGCATGCCATTTCTATTCATAAATTAAGGTTAGATATCAATTGTTATGTATAAATCAAAGAAAATACATAAAACATCATCATTTGGGACAGGGAAAAGAGATTCTTTTATTCATTAATGAAAAATTGAAGCTTACAATCCTTGTAGGATGATGCTCCGTGAACCTGGTTCGGGATCCTCTTAATAATGCTCCAAGTGCATATTGAATAAGCCTCTTCTCACAATCTACAGATCACCTCAAGGGAAGGGAATGAATTGTATGGAAGAGGTAATGTTGAGGTAATAACTCACAAAAGGTTGCAAATGCTTGGGCAAGGAAAGGAAGGGAAATTGGGCATCGTTTCATAGTTCTAATGCTTGGTTGTGGAATGAGACCCCAAGACCTCCTTTCATATGAAAAAAGGATGGTTATTTGGTTGGGGGACTGGCTATAGTAGGTGAATTGGTTGGGAAACCTCCATTAGCCCGTAAATTCCACTGAATTCCTTACAATGTTTTAATTTTTGCAACTTTTGGAGGTATACGTGGGTTGTTTAGTGTGCATCAAGAATATGTATGTGGGATATATAGAATGCAACAACCGTATGTACATGGGAAATAGTGCAGCAGGGTCCGTACATGCTCTAAAAATTGGTTTTTTAAATAGAGTTCCTCAACAATGATTTGGAAAATTATGAAAGTAAGAAGGCCAATGCCATGTATGCATGAATATATAATTTTAGGGATATAACAAATTCCCCCTAATGTATGAGTTCATAAGAGAAACTGATGGAAAAAATAAATTACAATATCTTCACCAATGATAATTCACAAAATCGAGTGAGCTCAGGACCAGAGTTCGGGAGGTGCCATCTACAAAACAACAATTGTCTCTCTGAGGCAATCATAACCATGCTCGAGGTGACCTAAATAATGGTTTCCAATCAAATACACTACAGATCCATGTCATATAACTATATAAAGTGTAGCCACGAGAAATACATAGCAGATATACATCTCAAAATTAGCCTTAGATATACAAGTATAGTATGCATCTTCAAGAAGCTAGTGACGCATGTGGTTGGAGATGAAGTCTTTATAGCTTGAGAAACAACTTAAAGATCTTAAAAACTTATCTAGGAGTACAATGGGAGTGTAAGGCTCACTACTCTGAGGTCTTCGACAATCTGTTGAGAAAATACCGGAGGATCTCGATGATCAGGCAGAGAACTTTGTCGATTTTGAATCTCAACTTGACTGGAATATCAGGATGGCCAACTCATGAAATTCAAGAGAAAAACTACAAAAAGGCCGACTCAAGTTGGGTAAAACTTCCATAGTAAAAAATCATGAAAGATGATCACACTCAGGTAGCATGACATTGACATAAGTCTATGATGCAGGAAGCACCGCAAAATCTCCATATGTTTCAAAAAGTAACCAAACAGAGGAGGACACAACTCTATGTAGCAAGAATATCTTCCTAAGGTCATACTAGATCCCAATGCTTGATGAACAAATGAAAGGATGTGATTTTTCCAAGGGAAACTATCCTTTGCTACTGAAAAAAGAATGTATATTTCGTGTCCCATCTTTTTGGAATATTTGATTTTTTTGTGATTTTCAATTTTAAAAGAGCTTTAAAAGGAATATAATAATTCTATGTTACAGAGGAAGAACGAGCATCGTCACATTCAAACTGGTTCCAAGTGCATGGAACATACTAATTCTTAATGAAAGGAGACATGTGAAAGATAAAGACACTCGGGAAAAATCCTTCATAGGTCAAGGTTTCGGATCGAAGAGGAAAGAAGTGTTGTAAGGCTTGAATATAAGAAATGCTTCAAAGGTTCAGTTGAGAGAAAAATGGAGTTGACATTAGACCAAAGATTCAAAGATGAGACTTTGCAAGATACCAGATATATAAAATATGCAGAACAGAAATGAAATGCTAGAAATAACAGAATAACAGTGAAATATCCAGCATAATCTTCACAATACACATAAATGATATACGAAATAGCAACAGAAATAGCACTTGA
>SNQJ01S0045699.1:56103-83542 GCA_010110895.2 Picea sitchensis | reverse complement strand
CATGAGCAGGTGGGCATCTTTGTTTCCTAGACAGGGTGGAGGGAGGACTATAGAGGCCTTCCATGACATATTTTTTGACTGGTGGGCATGTCAGATCCAGGTGATCAAGGATTACCCCTATGCATGGATCAAACTCATTAGAGACCCAAAAATGCATATGCCTCTCGACAAGAAGCGTGGTGAGATAGGTAACATATATTTGAAAAGTTTATTAGATTTTTAATTTTCATATATATATTTTTTATGTGTGTGTAGAGTATTGACTTGTGAATTTGTTATGTACAAATGTGGGTCATGTTTGACCGACAGACTTCGTCAGGACTCAACGTCATCCTTGCCCAGAGGGAGGACTAGTGACAATAGGAGGACCATAGTTGTGGGAGGACCCCCATCCGGAGGGGCTGGCAGAGTTTTATGATGAGTGGAGTGAAAGCCCAACGATGGAGATCGATGACTTTTGAGGCTTTCATGCCCACTTTTCTACTCGTAACACTATTTTCTGGATATATATATATCTTTATTTCTTTATGGATAACATTTTTACAAATGTATTTACATGTGTATGTGTGTGATTTTCTTTTATATGTGAGCAACATGCCAATCTAAAACTTCATTAGCTAGAGTATTTTTTAAATGATTAAATCTCCTAGGAACATGGATATATGTAACGTAATCAAAATATCTTTCTAAGAGACGTAACCTAAAGAATCGTCGGTGCAAAGTGGGATCATAAACATGGTAAACCCCATTTAACTAGGACACAACCAGCTAAGCATCTAAGTAAACCTGGAGGCAAGAAATGCCATGTGACAAAGCATCATGAAGCAATTATATCACTATATTGTACTCGATAACATTATTTGTTGTATCACCTAGAAAAATACCTCCGGAAGATAGCAACTGGCCTCCAGGTGTGAAAATCACCCAAGATGCGAAAGCAAGCCTCCGAGTGTGTCGGCTAACTTCGTCCACGAACCAAAAGTAAACCTCTGATTCACTTGACATTTTCCATAGTGAAAAAGAATACATAAATAACTACACGTCCATAAGACAAGAAAAGACAAAAAATGTATAAGAGACTATACATATATACAGGAAGCCACCCAAGTGACGAACCTAAGAGTAGTACTTCTTAAGGTAGAGCCCATTTCTAGGCTTTGCCAAAGAATTTCCCTCAAAATCAATGTTAGGGTCCTAACCCTCACATAGGTAGAACAATATATTTGGATGCAATAAAGATCAGTATTAATAAGGCCTTTCAATAAAATAGAATAAGGCGGTTGTAAGAAGACCTAATAGAATCTTCCACTTCTAGAAGGATCTTCCTCTAGATGCTTCTTTTTAGTATAAATAGGAGTCGAGGGTATGAGAACCCTAGCTTGGATATTATTGTAATAGAGATATTCTCAACTGGAGGTTTCCCCCTTGAAGAGGCCCATGAACATTGCTTTCGGATTCAAAGTGTTATTTATGTTATTAATCTCTTATCATTTCAGTGCTATTGTGGTGAATGTTCTGGTTATATTGTTGTTATTCTACCATTTCTAGCATTTTATTTATGTTCTCCATACATTTTATATCTGGTATATTATAAGTGGTATCAGAACACTTTCCTCGACAGAAAGTGTGGGTTAAATTTTTTTTTCAGGGTAGAGACGTATTCCGACATCTTTAAGCCACAGATATCTTTCGTTGCACACATAAACCCGAGGTTGATGGATTCATACACGCAAGAAATACAAGTGGTACTTAAGCGCACATCTATTTGCCACCCTTGTAACCCCTGTTGGTACCCCTTCGAGTGTTAGTACATCAGACAACACCTCTGTACGGATCGCCCTAGATTACCTGAAGCCCTCTTTAGATAAACCGATCGACCGCCTGACTGCTATAGTCTCACCGAGAACAACACTCGGGAAGATACTCTCTAGTACCTGGGTAGTCGGGTAGTATGGCTAAGGGTACAGTCTATCCTCCTTAGTTAGTGCCCTGCGATATTGGGTGAGTACTACTGTTAGACCCCACACGTATATCATAGAGTTATAGCACAAGACAAGCCCTTTTCTGTAGAACCCTTGAATACCTAACCCTTGGGGACAGAAACATAAGAAAATTAAAACAGACAAGATCTATTTTCATGCAACTGTGTTCGAGTTGCCAAGTAAATACACTTTTCTTTCTGGTTAAGCATTTAGGCATTTTCTCTCTGCAGTATTCTTCAGACTGGTGTATAACTCCACAGGATTCAGTTTGGAAATTTTTTTACCATTATTTGAGACCTATTCCATTGGATTCATCTCTTTTCCCTTATCAAATTCATCCATATCATTTTTTGGAAAAAAAAATTACCCCACTCGCTCCTTTTCAGTTCCCCCATCCTCATGGCCCATACTCGTTGCCAATACTTGGAAGCTCTCTTCAACACCTTGTAATCTGGTCTCATCGAAACCCAACAAGAAGTGAAACAACTTAGTGCCAATATTGTAGCCATCAATACAACCATGCAGTTCTCAATGGAGGAAATCAAACAAGACCTTACCACCCATCTTGAATCAGTATTTTAGGCACTCTGCACCAAAATCCATATCCCTACAGATAACCCTTCCTCTTCCTCACCTCCACATCCTGAAGGTGATCATTCCTCTCATTCCAATAACTTTCAGAACCATCACTTCCAACGTGACCTACGCCTTCCGCAGGTGGATGTGACCAAATTTGATGGCTTGGACCCCACTGGTTGGGTAACCCAAATGGAACATTATTTCTCTTTATACGGCATTACAGATGACTTGGCCAAACTCCGGTATGATGTTCTCCATCTAGATAAAAAACGGTGGCAATGGTGGCAATGGAAAAAAACTTCTCTTCAAGGGTATATTGCTTGGACACACTTTGTGGTAGAGCTTTATGAACGCTTTGAAATTGACATCAACCATTTGGGCCATTTGACAAAGTTGAAACAATTAGGAATAATGGAAGACTTTATAACTTCCTTTGAGAACCTGGCTTTTAGAACAAAGGGCATGTCTGATGCCTTTTTCTGAGAGTGTTTTATCAGCAGCCTCAAGGATGAGATTTGGGCCCATGTCCTCATGGCTCAGCCTCAGAGTTGGGTGGACGATACTAAAAGAGGTAAAGAAGCACAACATGTGGTATCCTCTCAAAACTGAAAACCCTCCTTCATCCCTTGCCCTAAACCAGTAAATCCCACTACTCCCTCTGCTCCACTAAAGATCCAAAAATTGACTAGGGATGAAATGGTTGAACACCAAATCAAAGGCCTTTGTTATAACTGTGATGACAAATATTTCCCGGGCCACAAGTGTAAATAAAAAAAGGTTTTATGGCCATCTCCAAGGATAATTCGGAAGAGGATGTAGAAACTCCCCTTGTGTTTGAGCCACCTGAATCCACTAACATAACCCCTCCCTCAGACCCTCCTGAAGTAGAACCGGTCAGTTCCCTCAATGCTCTCACTGACGTCTTCGGTCCCCAAACCCTAAAGCTAATTGGATACATCAAGCATCAAAAGGTCATTATTATGGTTGATAGTGGTAGAACCCATAATTTTATTCATCGCCGCATTGCCCAAGAAGCTCATTGCTACATCCATGCTGTCAATAATTTTCAAATCATGATTGCCAATGGTGGTTCCATGAAATGTGGAGGGCGTTGTGAAAATGTGTGTCTCCAAATTGGTGACTACCACTTGAAATCCCATATGTTTTCTATTGACATGGGAGGTTGTGACATTGTGTTGGGTGCATACTGGCTAAGGACTTTGGGTCCCATTCTCATGGATTTTAAAGACTTAACCATGCAATTCGACCAGGAGGGCCACCAATATAAGTTCAAAGGCATCATCATCGGTTCACCTGATATCATTAGTTCCCATCGCATGGAAAAGATTCTCAAAAAAGGTCATTTTGGTGTTATCGTCCAACTCCATGACATACAAGCAATAAAGACACCCTCGGTCCTACAAGACCTCCAAGCCATCCTTTCTAAACATCAATTGGTCTTTTCCACTCCCCAAGGACTCCCTCCTTCCCGTGTTGTTCATGATCATTCCATTCCCCCTGTACCCGGAACCCTTCCTCCCAATATCCATCTTTATCATCACCCCTTTTCCCAAAAAAATAAAATTGAGAAAATCATCCAGGAACTCCTTAATACAGGCGTTATCTGCCCTAGTACGAGCCCCTACTCTTCTCCTGTGGTAATGTTCCTAAAGAAAGAAGGTTCTTGGCGAATGTGTCCTAAATTTCGTTCCCTCAAAAAACTTACTATCAAAGAAAAAATTCCCCATTCCTATCCTTGATGACCTCCTGGATGAATTGAGTGGTGCCCAATTCTTCACTAAACTAAATCTTCATTCGGGCTACCACCAGATACATATGAAAGAGGAAGAAACTCCCAAGACTGCCTTTATAACTCATGAGGGCCACTATGATTTTTATGTCATGCCCTTTGGCTTGTGTAATGCCCCCTCCACCTTCCAAAGCCTCATGAATCATGTCTTCGGTCCTTTTCTCCACCATTTTGTCTTATTTTTCTTTGATGATATCCTCATCTATAGAAAAACCTAGACAGACCATCTTGCTCATGTTGATCGAGTTCTCCATCTACTCTCTCAGCACCAACTTTTCCTGAAACAGTATAAATGTTATTTTGGCGCTTCAGAAGTAGAATATTTGGGTCATCTATTTGGAAAGGATGGCGTCAGGGTGGATCCTAAAAATATTGAAGCTATGCAAGACTGGACTCACCCAAAGACTCTTAAGAGCTTGCATGGATTTCTGGGCTTAACAGGGTATTACCGCAAGTTTATTAAGAATTATGGGAAGATTGCAGCACCTCCTCCTAAAAAAGAACTCTTTCACTTGGACTCCAGCCGCTTCTCAAGATTTTCAAACCTTGAATATGGCCATGTGCACCACTCCATTCCTTGCCCTTCCTGATTTCACAAAGACCTTTATTCTGTCCTTATACAAGAGGGCTGACCTTTGGCCTTTACCAGCAAGAAACTATCTGAAATAAATCTGGGCAAATCCATCTATGAAAAGGAAATATTGGCTATTCTGCATGTCATTGATCTGTGGTGCCCTTATCTATTGGGGAAACATTTCCAAATTAAGACATACCATCAAAGCCTCAAGTATTTTTTGGAACAATGCATTTTTTCCCCAGAACAACAAAAATGGGGGACTAAGCTCTTTGGATATGATTATGAGATCATTTACAAGAAAGGCAAAGACAATTTGGTTGTGGATGCACTTTCCCACAAATATGAAGACGAAGGATGCCTTTTTTCTCTTTCATTCATTGTCCCAGATTGGATCCAAGCCGTTCGCCAGGAATGGATACAAGATCCCAAAAGTTCGTAGCTGATCCAACAATTGCATTCCAATGCTCCAGCTTCCCCATGGTACTCTTGGCTCCATGATGAACTTCAATACAAAGGCCATTTGTATTTAACTAAACAATCAAAGCTTAAATCCACGGTACTTTCTGAGCTTCATGCTACACCCATAACAGGGCACTCCGGGTTCACCAAAACCTATGACAGGGTCAAACGTTCCTTTTTCTGGGATGGTGTGAAACAGGACATTCATAATTTTGTCACTGAATGTGATGTATGTCAATGCAACAAGGAATAAACAGTCAAATCTTTGGGCACACTACAACTGCTCCCGATTCCACCTACTATTTTGAAGGATATCTCTATGGATTTTATTACCGACTTACCCAAATTGGGAAATAAATTAGTCATCATGGTGGTTGTTGATAGCCTTTCCAAGTATGCTCATTTCTTCACCCTTCAACACCCATTTATAGCATCCACGATGGCTCAAATTTTCATGGATCATGTGTTCAAGCTTCATGGCATGTCGCACTCTATTGTTTCTGATCACGACCCAAATTTCACAAGCAATTTTTGGCAAGAATTGTTCAAGATACAAGGCACCGAATTACATCTCAGCATGAATTATCATCCCCGGATTGATGGCCAAATGGAAGTTGTCAACAAGTGCTTGGAAACATATTTGAGGTGTTTTTCCTTGAAAAAGAAAAATCAGTGGGCTCAATGGTTACCCCTAGCTGAATGGTGGTACAACACTTCATACAATACAGCTACACACATGACTCATTTTGAGGCAGTATATGGACAGAATCCACCTTCAATTCTCTCATACTTACCAGGTGCCTCGAAGCTCCAGGTAGTTGACCTAACACTTACCACTCGAGAGGCTATTCTCCGTACACTCAAAGAGAATTTGTTCATGGCATAGAATCGCATGAAGAAACAAGCATATCAAGGTCACTCTGAACGTCAATTTGCAAAAGGGGATCAGGTGTTTCTTCGACTGCAACCTTACAAGAAAACGTCCCTCAAGGCCGAGCATTGTTAGAAGCTAGTGCCCAAATTTTATGGTCCTTATACCATTCTCAAGCATGTGGGACAAGTAGCCTATCAGTTATCTTTGTCTAGCCATTCAAAGCTACATCTTGTTTTTCATTTTTCATGCTTAAAGAAGGTGATTGGAGCTAAGTGCCAAATTCAAACCAACCTTCCAGAGTTAGCTGAAGAAGGATCCATTTGGCTACATCCAGAAGCATTTTTTGACTAGCGTGAGCATCGCCTACATCAAAGAACCATCAAGGAAGTGCTAGTCTAGTGTAAAGATACAACTCCAGCAGATGCCACTTGGGAACCAACTACCATTATGCAACAATTTCCTCATCTCAAGCCTTGAGGACAAGGTTTTTTTTAAGGGGGCAGACATGTTAGGGTCCTAACTCGCACATATTTAGAACAATATATTCAGATTTCATAAAGGTCAATATTAATAAGGTCTTTCAATAAAATAGAATAAGGAAGATGTAAGAAGACCTAATAGAAGCTTTTGCTTCTAGAAGGATCTTCCTCTAGATGCTTCTTTTTAGTATAAATAGGAGTCAAGGGTATGAGAACCCTATCTTGGATATTATTGTAATAGAGATCTTATCAACTGGAGGTTTCCTCCTCGAAGAGGCCCATGAACATTACTTTCAGATTCAAAGTTTTACTTCTGTTATTGTTCTCTTATCATTTAAGTGCTATTGTGGTGAATGTTTTGGTTATATTGTTGTTATTCTTCCATTTCTAGAATTTTATTTCTATTATGCATACATTTTATATCTAGTATATTACAATAAACTAGATGGTAAGCACCCTTCTCTAAGACCTATTTCACAATGAACGGTCTGAACCACATGGGTTTGAAATTTCCTTCCCGCAAAGAATCTTTGTCTTGAAAATACGAGGGAAAACAGACCAATCATACTGACACTTGAATCGTTTCTTATGAGCCTCATCAGCTAAGGATGCATCACAACACTGTTCATCGAGCTGCTCGAGATATAAAAGGCATTCCTCAAGCAATGAAGTGTCTAGAAGTAACTCTACTACCAACTTTAAAGAAGGGATCTGACATTCAATAGGTAAGACTACTTACAACCCGTATATGAGCTGAAAAGGTGAAACATTGTTGGTAGTCTTCATAAAATTTTGATAGTCCCACAACGTTGAATACAACATCAAATTCCAATTCAACTTGGCAGAATTTATCGTCCACTAAAGAATAGTCTTAAGAGGCTTATTCACAACTTCAACCTGATCATTCGCTTGTGGGTAGTAGGGTGAGAAATGTTCCTATTTGAACCCGATATTTGATGTTAATTTAATCATCATTCTATTTTAGAAGTGACTACCATGGTTAGTGACAATATCCTTCGGGATATCAAACCTTTATACTATCTGATTAAAGATGAAAAGAGTCACGGTTTCTCCAGCATTGATAAACATTGGCATAGCTTTGACCCACTTTGTGAAGTATTCTACTACTATGATGATGTAACAATGCCCCTGGTTGAATCTAGTTGACATGTAGTAAATTCAATCCCCCACTTGGTGAAATTACCAACAACAATGACCGAAAACATAGGAGCAGGGTGTGCGTGCATACTCTGATAGATGATATGACACAGGTGGCACTTCTTGACCGCCTCCACACAATCCTTGATTAATGAGGACCAGAAGTAACCTACACGTATAATCTCTTGGGTTGTTTCCAACACAGACAAATTACCACCACATGCTCCAATGTGACAGTCATTCAAAATGATCTCTTCCTCTTCGTGTGTGAGACATCATCGAAGAATGAAATTTATGCCTCGACAATACAAAGTATCATCAAGTATACGATAGTTTCACGCATGATGTCAAATTCGTCGATGCTCATCGTGAGAAGCTGAAGCATGGCACTTCAAAGTCTGGAGATACACAAGTGTATCACCATACTAGAGGTCTAAAGATGCAATTAGAAAAATATCTCCATTGATAGGTGATTATTAGGGCATGTTATCACTAGACTTGAACAACAGTTCTGAAATTAGTTCGGCAAAGACCAATGACTTTTGGGATTTTGCAGAAACATAATCTAAGTCAAACTTCTATAGGATTACTATCCATATACTGATATTTTTTCCAATGACCCATCATGTTAAAACATATTGTAAAGGGTTGGAAACAACAATGATGGTGGTCTTGAAAATCAAAATGTAGTGACAGAACCATTGGACAACGTGGACAACTGCCAAATTTTTTGGATCAACATGAGAGTAGTTGAGTTCTTGTCCAACTAGGACTTCGCTAAGATAATATATAATGTTCTCTTCGATCATGTCATATTCCTGTACCAATACCATGTCAATGGTTGACTCCCAAGCAGCCAAATACAACAAGAAATATTTTCTATAATCAGGAGGCTGAAGAAGAGGGACGGATGTCAGGGAATACTTGACCACTTCAAAAAAGCATTGAGCAGCTTCATCCCAACAGAATGGGACCCATTTTTTCAAAATATGGATGAACTCTTTAGTGATCTCGGCATAATTAGCAACAAAACACTGAAGAAAATTCACTTTCCAAGTAAGATCTAAATCTTAGGTATGGTGCATGGAGGAAATTGAACTATTTCCTCAACCCTGAGAGGATCGACCATGATCCTTGTTATAGATACAATGAAACCTAAAAGATAACCTGATGTCACATAGAAAGTGCACTTGTTAGGATTCAAGTGAATCTGATAGTAGAGACATCGCTCAAAGATTAGTCATAGATGGGTCAAATGATCATATCTCTTGCGAGAACATGATGTTATATCATCAAGGTATGCCTCAAATATGTGTTTGAGGTTGTGAAAAGTGAACAACATGGCCCACTGAAAGTTATCTCCACCATTCTTTAGGCCAATATGAATCTTTCGATACGCAAAGGTACCCTATTGAAATAATGTAACTGGAAAGTGTATTCTTATTATTATTTGATCTATTATTCATTAGATCAATCCCCATTGTGGATTGATCATGTTAGCTATTGTAAAAGGACCAAATCCCCTTTTGCGGATTGGTCATAATATAACTGTAATATGCAGAAAGAGAAGTTGTCCCCAGAATATATCAAAGAGGCCCCAGAATGTAATAAAGGTGGTTATAACCACCCAGTAGAAAAAGTCATCCCTACCAGTGAAGGGACACTCCCATACATGTCAGTCTTGTATAAATAAGGAGGCTAGTGCCTCACTTAGACACACACTTCACTTGCTCATTGAGAGATAAGTTTCGGAACTGCAGTTGGAGAAGAGAGAGAGAGAGAGGCACATCTTTAGGAGATGACTTTTTGTATTTACTTAAGTTATCTCTTGGCATTGTATTGGCTATCTATAATAAGGAAGTTTTGTTGGGTTTTCTTCCCCTAGAGGGTTTCCCAAGATAAATGTTATGTCTCTTGTGATTGTGTATTTCTTAGTGATCTTGTCTTATGTTGCTATTATCTATTGAAATGAAAATAACTATAATAATTTCTTAAACATTGACATGGTACCAGAGCCAAGCTGAAGAAAGCATCTTTCACAAGAGTGAAAAACGTCACTATTGTCGTACATGAAAATTAGGGATTTTTGATGGTGAAGCATTTCATCTCTAAAACTATCTAGAAAAGTGCACCCTCCCCCAAGGATTACTTTTTCACTCTCAGCGCACCTTTTCAGTGGCTATATCTCCCAGAAAGTGAAACCCTAGTTTCACAAAGTAGCAGAAGTACCAGAAAACTAATGTACCAGAAGTACCAGAAGTACAGAGTACTAGAGGTACCAGAAAACCAGAAGCACCAGTCTAGAAATCCGCAGATCAAGTTTGGAGGAGCAAAAGTTGGATTTTCTCAGATCCAAACACACCAGGATACTCGGCTCAGCCAGGCACACCTCCTGGTAAGTTCATAGTTTGATTTTGAGCATTTTCATTTTTCGGTCATTTTCTTAGCTCCAAGTAAAAGATGTCTGCAAGCACTAAGCTTGTTGAAAATATGGAAGGTGTGGAAAACTTTCGTTTCTGGAAGTATAGGATTGGACTCGTTCTTGAAGAGAATGACCTATAAAAATTCATCAAAGGAGAAATTCTGGAACCAGACGATGCTACATAAAAGGCCAAGCATCAAAAGGACACAATCAGGGCCAAAAGAATCATTGCAAATTCAATCAAAGACCACCTGATTCCTTATTTGTCATCTAAGAAGACCCCAAAAGAAATGTTTTATTCCTTGACCAGACTATATGAAGGAAAGAACATAAACCGGAAGATGAATCTAAGAACTCAACTGAAGAATACAAGGATGCAGAAAGGAGAAACAATTCAGGAATATTTCTCTAGAATCTCATAATTCAAAGAATAGTTAGAAGCTATTGGAGATACCATAGATGAAGATGAACTCATAATGATGGCCTTAAATGGTATCACAAGACCTTGGGATGCATTCATCCAAACTATATGTGCCAACATGGAGAAACTGAAGTTTGATAGTCTATGGGAAGAATGCATCCAATAAGAAACAAGGGTAGCTAACCGTGAAGCACTACAGGAAAGAGATGATGATCAAGCCCTAGCTACTCACACCAAAAGAGGAAGGAAGAAACCCTACTTCCAAAATGAGACTCATAAAGAGCCTTAACCGCTAAACAAATTCAATAATAAAGAATCTCATCCAAGGAGATTTCAGAAGAAAGGACAATGAAAGGAAAGAGATTACTCATCTGTACAATGCTACCATTGTGATAATATGGGACACATTGTGAAATTATATCTAGCCATATGATAAGAATACAAGAGAAAACATAAGAGGCACCATGCCCATGTAGTCGAAGATGAATATCCACCCCCAAAGATGATAAGAGAGCAGATCAAAGACCATGTCTTAATCTCGTCCCTCTCAGGATCTGTAACACCTGGAGAGGACACTTGGCTCATTGATAGTGGTGCATCCAACCACATGATGGGACAAAGAGACATTCTCTCTTGTATCTCAGAAAATAATTTTTCTCAGAAAGTGGTACTTGGATATGATTACCGATATCCCATCAAGGGAGTGGGAGAATCAAAATACAAACTGAATTCAGGGAATTCACTAAAAATGAAGGTTGTACTATATGTACCAGGTTTGACAAAGAACCTACTCTCCATTTTAGCTTTAGAAAATAAAGGCTTCAGAGTTTCCTTTATAGATGGAGAAGTTCTTATGTGGGCTAAAGGAGAAACCTTAAATGAAGAAATCATCATTGGAAGTGACGAAAATGGCTTGTATAAACTAAAGGGTCACTCAAAGGTTTCCATGACCCACACCATTGAAAACTCATGTGAACTTTGGAATAGAATATTATCTCACATCAACTACAAGGCACTACCATACATATGAAAAGTGGTCACAGGTTTACCAGAACTCAAGGTCGACCATGAAGGCATATGCAATGTATGTGCACAAGGGAAGAACATCAAGAACCCTTTTCTGAAGAGAGACAACAAAGAAGAAGGAGTCCTAGAGCTCATTCATTCATATGTATGTGGCTCAATTCCATCATCCTCCATTAGTGGGTATGTATATTATGTATCATTTATTGATGATTATTCTTGTAAGACCTAGGTACATTTTTTGAAATCTAAAGATGAAGTGTCCAATAAGTTCAAGGAATTCAAAGCCTTGATAAAGAATCTTTCTGAAAGAAATATTAAGATACTCAGGTCAAATAATGGAGGAGAATATACCTCAAAAGAGTTTTTGAACTTCTGAAAAGATGTTGGGATCAAGAAAGAACTCACTACTCTATATAATCCCCCAAAAAACGGTGTAGTTGAATGAAAGAATAGAACGATAATGGAAGTTGTGAAGACTATGATCCATGATCAAGATTTTCCTATGTGATTATGGGCAGAAGAAGCAATGGAAGTTGTATATGTGAAGAACCAATTGTCCCATAGTTCACTTGGACTCAAGACCCCAAAAGAGATGTTCACTAGAAAGAAGCCAGAGGTAAGCCATCTCAAAATATTTGGCTACCCAATGTTTATTCATATACTGAAAGAGAAGAGAAACAAGTTGGAACCTTCAGGAAAGAAGCGAATATTTATGGGATACTGTGAGGTCTCCAAGGCCTTCATAACCTATATACCAAGTCACCATCACATTGACATCAATATGGATGTGACCTTTGATGAAGATGTAATTCTCAAGAAATCAAGAAGATGTCAGCTTGAAGAAGTATATGAAGAGGAACCCATAATCCCCATAACTGGAGTGAGGGAGGTTCCCAGAGCCGCATAACCATTGAGGGAAGTAGTAACTTCCCCTAATGAGGAAATTATATAAGACCATGATATATTATAAGTTCAAGAACCTCCTCAGATGACGATCCTCCATAAAATAAATCCATCTTGGGCTAGAGAGCTTATTCAAGATGGAGAGAAGTATGGTGTTCCCAAAGAAACTACGAGATAGGTGAAAACACCAAATCCATTCTCCAGTTATACGGATTTTATGTGTGATATTCTAGAGGAGGAGCCTACCTTCTTTGAAGAATACATTCAGAGGAAAGAATGGGCAGATGTCATGAGGAATACCAATCCATAATAAAGAACGAAGTATGGGAAATAGTTCCCAAACCGAAAAGTAAATATGTTGTATCCTCCAAATAGATATTCAAAATAAAACATGCTACTAATGGAAGTATTGAGAAGCATAAAGAAAGATTTGTCGCTCATGGCTTTTCTCAAAAGGAAGGCATTGACTATGAAGAGACATTTGCTCATGTAGCCAAATACATTTCGATCAGAACCATCATAGCTCGTGCAGCTAAGATGAAGTGGAAGTTACACCAGATGGACGTGAAGACAAATTTCCTAAATGGTGTCGTCGAAGAGGAAGTGTATGTAGAAAAACCTCAAGGATTTGAAGTTGAAAATAGGAAGTCTCATGTCTACAAATTGAAGAAATCCTTATACATATTAAATCAAGCCCTTAGATCTTGGTATGGATGTATAGATAGTTTTCTAACAAGCTTAGGCTTTACCAAGAGTAAAGAAGACTCTAACATCTACTTCAAGGCCATGAACGATGAGCCAGTAATACTATTACTGTATGTGGATGACTTATTCTTAACTAGAGAAGAAAATCTCATCACTGAATGTAAGAAGAGACTCACTTCAAAATTTGAGATGAAAGACCTTGGCCTAATGCACTATTTCTTAGGTTTTGAGGTATGGAAGAGTCCATAGAGAATATTCCTTAACCAAGGGAAGCATGCAGTCGAAATCTTGAAGAGATTCGACATGTTAGAGTGCAAGTCGATGAATACACCCATGGAAGCAAAGCTGAAGATATTGGTCGATACTTCATCAGAATTAATTGATGTCACGCTGTATAGAAAAACCATAGGATCGTTGATGTACCTGATGAACACCAGACCAGACATTTTTTTTGCTGTGAACACCTTGAGTCAGTTTCAAGTAGAACCCAGACATGGTCACCTTATGGCTGCAAAACATGTGATGAGGTACCTTAAGGGTACAATAGATCGTGGTCTCAGTTATGATGGAGATCATGATTTAACATTGAGTGGATACATTGATTTAGATTGGGAAAGAATTGTTTTTGACAGGAAAAGAACTTCTAGATGTTGTTTCAGTTTGGGATTGGCCATGATCTCATGGAAAAGTAGGAAGAAATCCATCATTGCTCTCATCACAATGGAAGCAGAATACATTGTTGCATGTTCTGCCAGCTGCAAAGCTATACGGCTTCGAAAGTTGCTAACCGGTCTATTTGACCTAGAGATGGAGACAACCACAATCCTATGTGACAACTAGAGCTGCATAAAGATGACATAGAATCCTGTATTCCATGACAGGTCAAAGCACATAGAGATATGATATCATTACATTTGTGACATGGTACAGAGAGGAGCCATAAAGCTCCAGTACATTAGCATGGATGAATAGGTTGTTGATGTGTTGACCAAGTCTCTATCTTGTGTAAAGTTTGAGCACTTTCGAGATAAGCTTGGTATAGTCCGAAAGGACCTTCCTTGAAAGGGCGAGTAGTTGTTGTGATGAGACATATCTTGTTTCCATATTCATTGTTGTGACGTAAAGAAATAATATGTGATGTGACTAGTACTAAGCTTCCGAATTGATAGCTATGATGCAAAGCCAATCTAGTATCTTTCTTCCAACCAGATGGTTGTGATGTAAAGAAAGAAGATGTGATGTGACTAGTACTGAGCTTCCGACTTGATAGCTATGATGTAAAGCCAGTCTAGTATACTTCTTCCAACTTTATTTTTGTGACATAAAGAAGGACGAACATCTTACTTTCAGCTTGACAACTGTGACATAAAGCAAGACAATGAGATGAGACTAGCACTGTGCTTCTGACTAGATAGTTGTGACGTAAGGCCAGTCTAGTATCCTGCTTCCAGCTTGATTGTTGTGACGTAAAGCAGGACGAGCATCTTGCTTCCATCTTTATAGTTGTGACATAAAGCAAGACGATGAGATGAGACTAGCACTGTGCTTCCGACTGGATAGCTGTGACGTAAAGCCAGTCTAGTATCCTGCTTCCAGCTTGATTGTTGTGATGTAAAGCAGGATGAGTATCTTGCTTCGAGCCTTATTACTATGATGTAAAGCAAGACTATGAGATGAGACTAGAACTGTGCTTCCGTCTTGATAGTTGTGACATAAAGCCAGTCTAGTATTATGATGATGAGCCATCCTTGTGATGTGATGATGATGTATTAGTTTTATACTAATACATATTGATGCAGATGATGATTGAATTCGTTTGAGAATGACGATGTTGTCGATGAAGAAAATTTTTGATGATTTATAGATACACCAGTCAATGTTCCAAGATGATATTAATGATGATGTCCTCCTGATGTTGTTGATGATAAAGGCCTCTCTCATATGATGTTGTTGAAGAATACCCTTCTTGTTAAGGGGGAGTGTTTAAATAATGCAACTTTAAAGTGTATTCTTATTATTATTTGATATATTATTCATTAGATCAATCCCCATCATGGATTGATCATGTCAGCTATTATAAAAGGACCAAATCCCCTTTTACGGATTGGTCATAATATAATTGTAATTGGAAAAAAGAGAAGTTGGCCCCAGAATATATCAAAGAGGCCTTGGAATATAATAAAGGTGGTTATAACCACCCAGTAGAAGAAGTCAACCCTGCCAGTGAAGGGACACTCCCACACGTGCTAGTATTGTATAAATAAGGAGGCTAGCGCCTCACTTAGACACACACTTCACTTGCTCATTGAGAGACAAGTTTTGAAACTACAGTTGGAGAAGAGAGAGAGAGAGAGAGAGGTGCATCTTTAGGAGAGGACTTTATGTATTTTCTTAAGTTATCTCTGGGCATTGTATTAGCTATCTATAATAAGGAGGTTTTGTTGGGTTTTCTTCCCCTAGAGGGTTTCCTAGGATAAATGCTCTGCCTCTTGTGATTGTGTATTTCTCAGTGATCTTGTCTTATGTTGTTGTTATCTATTGAAATGAAAAGAACTATAATAATGGCTTAAACATTAACATACCCCAAGAACAAATAAAAGTTGTTTTATGTTGGTCCTCTGGTTTGATTTGAAACTAATTGTATCCCAAAAAATCATCCATGAATGAAAAGGAACTGCAGCCTGCACATTCATCGACAATCTAATCGATAAACAATGTTTGGAAATTATGTTTCGAGCAGGCCTTGCCCAAATCACGTAAACCCATAAAAATGTGAATCGTGCCTTGTTTATTATTGACCAGAACTGGGTTTGACACCCATTCTGTCAACTGTACGGGGTAGATAAAACCGGCTTTAAGAAGTTTCTCTACTTCTACCTTGATTGTTGCCTCCTTTTGAGGATTGACTGAAAGAAGATTCTGTCGAACAGACTTGGCATCAGGGTAAGTCATGATTCCTTGTTCAACAATTCTTGGGTCGATTCCTGACATATCCGTGTAAGAACAAGAAAAATCATTATGAAACTCCTTGAATAGCCCAGTCTAAATTCGAATCTCTTTGGGGGAGCAATCCTCTCCGATGAAAAAATTATCCAGGATGCCATGGGTTCTAGAGATATCGATTGGAATCGTTGTAGAAATTATTTCCATGTTACCCTCGGTGTAAACTATGTGTGTAGCCAAAGGATTGACAGGACAAGGGCTATCTCCATTCACGGTAAAAAAAAAACTCTCCCACCTCTACTCTCCTAAGCTCGAGAAGGAAATAAGATCTATGATGTAGATCATCCCAAGGTCTGTCGGGACTAGTCATTGCCTCTAGAATCACCTCATTGTAGGGTAAGACCAATTCTAAAGGATATTTAGTGGTGAGATAATATTGAGCCCAAATAGGCTCGAGGACTAGATCTAACTCCTGTGAGGGAGATGGATCTGGGTTGGCTGAGGCTTGCAGTAAAATTTTGTACACAAAATTAGTCATGGATAAGGGCATGGCCATGCTAAGGTGCCATATCCCTTCCATAGAAGTAGATGGGAAAGGTAAACTCCAAGGGTCATGAAAGTAGATCATTCTAGAAGACAAAAATTGTAAAATTGCATCCCTCGGCTGGCCAGGAACAACCGATATAAGATTTACATAATTGGAAGGAGGAAGTTAATCAAAGGTTCCCATCAAGGATGGAAACAAAATAACACCTATGTTTACAATGTCAGGCTGCGTGTTATCAATCATCAGGACCGTGGAATCCCTCGGTGAAGGGTCAGGACGAGAAAAGGAAAATTGGTCGATGGTCACTATTCGACCCTTGTGTGGAAATCACAAGACCTGGAAAACTGTGGAAACCATTGCATGCATTGAATATGACCATCTTTTTCCCAACAAAATATTGTATTTGAGAGGCACATTGACCACTTCAACTTTGACACACACAGTTTTACCCCCTAACTACACAGGAAAGGAAGGAATTATTTTGTGTGGTCTAAATGACCGACTATCAAAAGTTGTAAGTAACGTAGGTGACAGATACAACTCAGGTTGGCCAATGTCCTTCCAACATGACAATGACATCACACAAGTTGAGGCACCCTCATCAACCACCGTATGGAAAATGTTCCATGTAAAATATTTTGTTGTATAGGCCACTACTATATGAAAGGAAACTTGGTGAGGAAGACAAGGTTTTAGGTCAATTGGATCGAAAACGATCGCTCCTGGGTTACTAGTATCTCTCACTCCCAACGTTGACAAAAAATATTTTCTCTGTGAGGGGTAACTCTGGAGGACTTCCAAAACAGACATCATGCAAGGGGTCTGTGTCAGATCCTCCATGATGGAGTAGTTATGAGCATCCCTTGTGTTTGGATTATGGGAACCACTCTTAAACACACCTTTAGGGATGTGAGTCATTTTTTTCCCACTGCCTTCTCAATTTGGAGAGGATTTTATGGGTTAGTGGCCTCCTTTCCCTTCTCGACAGATTTAGGAATTTTGTAGTCATGAGTCCTAGTCGATAAATGAGCATCAACGTTCATCATGTAAATGTTCACGACTGTATTTTTATTGGTAGGCATGGGGGGTCCCTAACTAACCCCTGTCATGCTTGTGGATATGGAAGCTTGAGCCATATTTTTCCCTTGTGGAAAAGGGTTTGTCAAACCCTAAGGTCATTGCTGCACTAATATCTTGTGGGATTCTCCAAGCTGAGGGAATAGGTGATTCAGGTGGTATTCCTTGAAGAGATTACACAGATACTTCGAATTCTTCTTGTCCAGTATGCCCCTGCTAACATTATTGGTAGAATTTTTATCCCCTTTACCCTTCTTATTTGTCTATTTCTTCCTTCCCTTGGTCTGTTGGTTAGCCTTGGGATTTGTTGACTACAAACTATGTACATTCGATGTTTGGGTAGTGGGGATAGCCGAACCAAGAGTCTGGCTGGCCACAGTCTATTGTATCCACAATTGTTTCAATTGATTTGAAAACAGATCCATGGAATTGATTTATGCTAAGCCCATAATTCCATTAGTGTGGGGCCCAGACTTTTGTCTGGCCTTATCGAGAGTAGACTGTGGTGCCTCTAGAAAGATCTCATAGAGCATGTCAGACTGAGAGTAGACCAGTTCTAGATGATGGGCTCTCATAATAGCCTCCTCTTTTGAAAAAACCTTGGAAGTTGCTACATCCTTGGATATAAAGAGAACCAAAGACTTCAAGAACCACTCAAGCAAGAAATCAAGAGGGAACTTGACCTTAATCAAGTTATTTCTTTGTTTCCATTCTCAGATAAGACAAGAGATGTGGTTAGCCTTGGTTTTCTCAAAGTTGGCCAGTAGTTCGGTGTCGTCATTGCATCTCATAGGTAACTGGAAATGGTTCAAGAAGACCATCTCCAAGTCATTAAAGTAATATTACCTCGAGCCATTGAGATCAATATACCACTTCATAGTACCCGCTATAAGAGTGTGTTAAAAAAGGTGCAACTAGACGGAGTCATCTTTCAGTGAGTTTTACAAGAACCACAAGTGAAATATAGTCACACGATCACCTGGATCCTTGCCAGGATTTCTCTCAAATTTTGCAATATCTGAAGGAAACTTATTCAGCATGGGGGACGAATGTGAATCATGACAGATCAGGTCATTCAGTGATCTCGACAAGTCTGGATAATGTAGTGTTTCCAGAAAGGGTATTTTCGGTTGTGAATTATTTACAATAAAAGAGGGCCCTAGATTTTGACTAGCACTAGGTTGTCAGGAAAAGTTGGATTGTTGGCTAGGGTTTTGGTAGAAATCGTGGCCTTGACCAACACAAGGAAATTGTTTCTAGTGAGGCATCATCGGTTGACTCAAGAAATTGGATGACATAGCCTACGCAGGGATTGCTTCCTCTGTTGTGTTCCAAGGACCTTGGAAGGGGATTCCCCCCGCCGATCTGATGGGCATGAGTATAGAGCCTTGCGTGGGGTTCCATTGAGTATGGAAGGGTTTACCCCAGACTGACATTCCTTACGAGGGAAACGATCCCTGCCAAGGATTCCAAAGACCTTGTGTGGAGTATACTCTAGTTGTCACTCCCTATGAAGGAATGGTACCTTGCATCGGGTTGTGTTAACCAAAGCTAGGGTTTCCCCCAATTGAGAAAGCGGTTGAAGAAAAGGTGTTGTTCCCAAACACACTGAACAAAGAGAATGGAATAGATCCCACTAGCGTTGTATAAGAGGAAGGTCCTAGGATGCCCCCACCAAACAATCTATAATTAGCGTTAGGCCCGATTGGATACTAAAAAGTGCCACTGAGAAAAGGGGACAGAGGAGGTATATGACCCCTGCCATAAGGGATATAATTGAAAGGGGCAGTAGCTCCCGCAATTCACCCTTCCAAGGGAGCATTTGAGATCCCTTCCCTGAGAACCATGGTCCGTAAGGTAGAATAAGTAAGAACTGAATTTGTATAAATTCTAGGCATCCCATATGAGAAGGGAGCATCCGTAATGTTTTGAGTAAACAAAACAGTGGTCGAATCCATTAAAGGTATCAGACCACTACCCAAAGTCGTGGGATTCGAGAAAACTAAGGTCCTAATTGGCGAAGGTGGGGGAGGAGGTAGGATTCCCCCTCTAGTAGTATCCATAATGGGATTATAGGGACTCCTGGACGAATTAGCATCATTCACTTCCATTATCGCTTGTAGAAGTAACTAACGCTCAGAAGATGTCATCTCGAGAGGAACAATCTGAATCAAGATCCATGCTGACAGGTCAGCAATCGAAGGATTGGTTGGCCTGAAAACTTTAGTCTCAAGGTTAGAAATGATGGATTCCTTTGGAGCCGGAAAGTATTTTCTCGGAGAAGGCTTAGGCATAGTTTCATGTTGCTTGGTCGCTTCGAACGATCCTTCTTGATCAAGTATTTTCCTCAACAGTAGCAGACATGGCTCCAAAGTAACTGGTGATAGGCCCTGAATCCTTTGTGACCGATGGAGTTGTTGATCTTCCACTTTGTGAAATGTTCAAATGACACAGTAAGGCTTGACTAGCTTAGAACAAAAAACACACACTAAAATTTTTCCTAAAGATAAATCAATCAATTCAGTAACTAGTGGGAAGGATGGTTACCCCAATCAACACTAGAGAAACTAACCGGTGTAAGTGCAATGAAAAAATCAGAGCACCCTCCAGTTATACTCTGCGAAGTGCGATCTGAATTTTTCCCTAGGTATTGCGGTATACCCCCATAGTCACCTGTGTAACTCCATAAAATATGGGCAACTTGGTTGCCAGCTTGCAGTCAGTCACCAAGGGGGAATAGTTAACAATTAGGCATATCGTAATGAGAAGGATAACAATTCTGAAGCCCTTCAAGGGTGCCAAAAAAAATTGGTCTGGAAGACAACTAAGGATATCCAATGGATTCGAGGTCCATGAAGCTCTTTAGGAAAATGTGATCAGTAGTGTTCTCGAGAAAGACCCTCAATATAAAATCCTGACTATGTTTAGTCCATCTTTGGAGGGGTTATCTCCTTTTCCTTTCCTCACACGACCTCATGTTTATCCCCTATGTTAGAGGGGTTTCTTGGATAACTCTTATGACGTTGGAATTAAGACACTCCCTATATCAAACTCCAATGTTTGTTTTAAAGCGGCCTTGAAGAATTTCCTCTTCACACCTAATTCAAGGCCCTAAAACCCTAAACTATTCTGTGAACCCTACAAACATAAATTCTAATATATTTTAAGTTAAACGTTAATTTTAAGGCTTGATTTACGCAAAGGGTGTGGTAGTGAAATTGATGGTGTTATGAAGAGATGAATAGGAAGATAAATTTAAAGAATTTGAAAGTAAAAGATACTTCGAAATTAAAGAAAAGCTTGTAAAAACTCTTGGTAAAATTCAACTTTTCTAATCAATATTTCAAGATCTTGTAAATGAATAAATCCTAAAACTTGCTTTCGTTTGACTAAGCAAAACTACTTGTATTTCAGGAAATCAAAAAGAAATTTGAAACAAAGACTCTTTTTTATTTTGAAAATAACAACCTTGACTACTTTACCACACTAAATGGAAGAAAATAAATTATTTTTTTTATTTTTCGAACTGCTTTAACAAGAAAAACTGAAGTAAAAAAATCTTTTTAAATTTTTCAAAGAAAGAAACAGGAATAAAGAGAAAACTGAAAACACGATTACTAAAGATCCTAAGACAACTGCGGATCACATGGATTCAACCAAGAAACAAAAAAGAGGATGTAAAACTTGACAAACTGCTCTAAACCTTTTAGGGAAAACAAAAGAAAACTAAGGAACAAGTTAACCAAAACTTTAACCCAATTTATGGCCTAATATAGAGACTTTTACTAGTTCAAGAAAGCCCTAAGAGGTCTGAACTTCTATCAGGAAAGAGACAAACTCTCTCTTTGTTAAAAAACACTTTCAAGACACAGAGACACATGTTTTTTCATCAACAATTTGTGTATGTTCACATGTTTTCTATTGTGCAGAGCACATATGTATGTGGGCTGACACAAAACAGGGAGTGTACACCTCCGAGAATTTTCAAAAATAAAAAGACAAGGCAAACTAACAGGGCAGGGAAAGCTAGTATGCACCTTGTAGGTGACTAGAAACCCTTAAAAGACTCAGTAAACTTGACTAAAACTCAAAAGGAAAAGACGAAGCCAATCAACAACCCAAAAATCCTCCCTAAAATCTGTAGAGAGACTCCCCAATGGAGTCGCCAATTTTTCTAGCGGGAAAATCCCCCTATAACAATATTAGGGTTTAAAATATAGACAGAGAAAATGACTACCTAAAATTAAATCTAGTTTCTACACTAACCCAAACATACCAAAATAGATTAACAGAAAGAAATGGAAGAGAATATCAATAACTATACCTCTTATCCAACGTTTGGTGATGATCTCCTCAAGCTTTGTAGCTCCCAAGGCTACAAGTCTCTTCCCAAAGGTGACTTGCATCCAAAACTAGGAAAACAAGGCTACAAGCATGTTATTTCTATTCAAAAATTAGTGTTAGATATCAATTGTTATGTATAAATCAAATAAAAGACATAATACATCATCATTTGGGACAGGGAAAAGAGATTCTTTTATTCATTAATAAAAAATTGAATCTTACAATCCTTGCAGGCCGATGCTCCTTGAACCTGGTCTGGGATCCTCTTAAAAATACTCCAAGTGCACCTTCAATAAGCCTCTTCTCAAAATATACTTATCACCTCAAGGGAAGAGAATGGATTGTATGGAAGAAAAGGGGCTGAAGAGGGACTGTTGAGGCAATAACTTACAAAAGGTTGAAAATGCTTGGGCAACGAAAGGAAGGGAAATTGGGTAGAGTTTCATCGTTATAATGCTTAATTTTGGAATAATACCCCAATACCTCCTTTTATATGACAAAATGATGGTTATTCGGTTGGTGGATGGGCTATAGAAGGTGAATTGGTTGGGGAACCTCCAATAGCCCATAAATTCCACCAAATTCCTTACAAATTTTTAATTTTATAACTTTTGGAGGTATACATGGGTTGTTTATTGTGCAAAAAGCATATGTATGTGGGTTTTCTAGCATGAAACAAGTGTATGTATGCGGGAAATAGTGCAGCAAGGTGTGTACATGCTCTAAAATTTTGTTTTTTAAATCGAGTTCCTCAACAATGATTTGGAAAATTATGCAAGTAAGAAGGCTAATGTCATGTATGCATGAGTAGAGAATTTTAGGGCTATAATAGTTGGTACTCCTCCAACTAGTTACTCTTTCAGTTAATATGGAGCGTTTGTTGATGCCTCCCGCATAACAAACTTATGTCAATTCCTGAATTCCATGCTTCCTTAGTCACATAATGTGTCACTATTTTGTTCAAGGGAAGTCTCAACTTGCATCATTCATTCTGTAGAAATCCTTGACTTTTCAAATCATCCTTCCCATGTCATTGAAGTACTTCTCAATTTCACAAGTATCTTTGTATCTAACTCATGATAGTATAGAATGTCCTCATCGACTTCTTGTTGGTGGGTCTAATATTATCGAATTTTACTCATTAATCTGAGAGTATGACCTAGAGTTGCACCCTTAGCCTATTTACATCATTGATAGGTGACCTTGAACTCACAAGATGACAAACCATCATTGGTCATTAACTGAGCGATTTCCCATGTGTTCAACGTCAACAACCATTATCATGCATAGGGATTCATGTGATACCTTGGTTTCCATTTGACCCCTTTGGTGGATTCCTCATCTTTTTCAGTAGTATTCATTATTGGCTTCTATTCAGAGAGTCTTTGACATTTTGTATTCTATCTGGTATATGCTAGAGTCATACCTCGGTTTGGTCCTTTGAATATTTTCATCTGAGTTCTTCCAAATCTTTGGCCTTTTTCTACTCCTCATGTTGGATGATGGGGGATTCCTTAATTCCTCCTTCCAGTGGATCTCTTCCTATTGACTTCAACATATCCTTCTCTAGAATAAGGATATAGAGACATTTTTAGTACCTTGGGGATTGTAGTTATCAATGGCAAGTTCCCTCTCTATTGACAGTGGGACTACAGCAATGTCACCTAATCAGTATATTATATAAAGTGTTTGACATCAACTCTTTTATTCACACTTGTTAGATTGTACTAGGTACCTTGACACCCATTATCATCATCAATAGGTTGTCTCACATTTTTTATTGGTATACATCAATGGCTAGTAATCAAATGGTTTTTCACTGTGTTTGACTTCAAAACATCCATTCACATAGTGTAGACTTATACCACATTGGTCATATTGAAGACCTCGGGTGAAGTATGAGAATCACATATTTTGTGTTCCTCCCTGACTTGTATTGATTATTCCACCCTTAGTGACATTGGTACTTGCATAGGATCAATTTGTTTACTTCATTGGCTCCATATATCCTCTGATTTGATTATGAGGCATAGCTCCAATGTGTATCCATTCATGGCTATGATCTACATTTGCATGGATCCACTGGGTATTTCTTATGGCCATTATTTTTGATATATGGATCCATCGTGTATAGTTCTTATGGCCATGGACATCATTTATATTTTATTACTCACAAATTCTAAGTGTACTTGATTTGGAGGTTGTGCTTTTATCACTCCTAAGCATGTGTATTCCCAAATCGGGAAGAGAATAATCTTACTTTATTTTTGTTTTAGGTTTTGTTCTCAAATAAACTATATTGATACTCGCATTTGAACTTACTTCAATGCATCCTTACCTCTTAGAGTTATAATGTATTTCGTCCATCAATTTCTCTTCTGACCTCACACATTAGGGGGCATCCCAAGATTTCTTTTGTGAGATGGAATAGTCCATTGGACCTCAGCTTGCAAACCTTAATCCCATTCTCCTTCATTAAAATCATCTCATAAAATTGTATATTTATTGATGTATGTTATTCATCCATGTCTAAATAGTGTACATATGTTATTCATCCATGTGAAAATCGTGTACATATGTTATTTTCTAGTGTGTAAATTACGTACATCCCCACCCCTGAATAAAAAACCCATACATCAGAACACTTCAAAAAATGGGAATTCCACCTAGAGATCAACCCACTAGATCTACCCCTAGCATATAAAAAATAGAAATCCCACCCATTGTTATACTTATATTTTCCACCATAAGTTTTTCAATCATTTTATTATATGTTATGATATTAGAATTACATAATTGAGTAAAATTCTCATGATTATTTCACAAGAAAATAATTATTTTGTCACATTTTCATAATTATGAAATAAGAATTATTTCATAATTGAGAAAAAAAAACATAAACAAAGTTAATAGTGAGCTAGAAAAAAATCACAATTGAGCATGGAACTTGAGAAAAAATCTCATGATAGAGAAAAGGTTCATAATATGTTGGAAAAATATCATAGTTAAATATGAAACTTGTGTGTCACTTGAAATTGCTTAGTTCACATGCCATTGGTCCTATCTATGANTGTGAGATGGAATAGTCCATTGGACCTCAGCTTGCAAACCTTAATCCCATTCTCCTTCATTAAAATCATCTCATAAAATTGTATATTTATTGATGTATGTTATTCATCCATGTCTAAATAGTGTACATATGTTATTCATCCATGTGAAAATCGTGTACATATGTTATTTTCTAGTGTGTAAATTACGTACATCCCCACCCCTGAATAAAAAACCCATACATCAGAACACTTCAAAAAATGGGAATTCCACCTAGAGATCAACCCACTAGATCTACCCCTAGCATATAAAAAATAGAAATCCCACCCATTGTTATACTTATATTTTCCACCATAAGTTTTTCAATCATTTTATTATATGTTATGATATTAGAATTACATAATTGAGTAAAATTCTCATGATTATTTCACAAGAAAATAATTATTTTGTCACATTTTCATAATTATGAAATAAGAATTATTTCATAATTGAGAAAAAAAAACATAAACAAAGTTAATAGTGAGCTAGAAAAAAATCACAATTGAGCATGGAACTTGAGAAAAAATCTCATGATAGAGAAAAGGTTCATAATATGTTGGAAAAATATCATAGTTAAATATGAAACTTGTGTGTCACTTGAAATTGCTTAGTTCACATGCCATTGGTCCTATCTATGAATTGTAATTTATTAGTTCACATGCCATCAAGCCTATCCATAACTTGCATCCACCTATATCACATGTCATGAATCATATCTAAAATCTCTTCTAAAATCCTATAAGAAGAGGAAAAATAACTGAGATGGAAGGAGCTAGAGTTTGAGATTAGTTACGCTGGTGAAATAGAAAGGGAAGCTCAAGTGGGAAAGCAAGAGAATCAACAACTTGGAACTAGGAGAAGCCTTCAGTCATGACTCAAGGTAAGATTTAGTGATTGATATATTATTTATCCAATTTTAATATTGATATACATGATTTTCCCTTTCTATATTTTTGTATTCAGGTGTAGATGATAGATATGGTCTTTCCTTGAGTAGATCATATTAGATATAGACTAGATTTGTTATTTTCTAATTCCTAAGGAGGTTTTTAGATTGGTATTTGTTGTCTCTATGTGTGCAGGAAGAAGATAGAAGGAGTTGGAGCTAGGTATCCAAATCTGCAACATTCGAGAAATGCAAGTACAAACGTCAGGTAAAAGGTATGCCATTATATCTCTCTTATCATAATAAGGAATAAATATGTCAAATATATAGAACAATATTGAAGTGGTCTATCCTATATTTTTTCTTGGATCAAGGGTATATCCAAGGGAGGTCTTTCTTATCTGTAGGTGATAATTATGTTATAAAAAAATCAATGACTCCACTTGGGAAGATCTTTTTTTTCTTCCTTGACTTTTAATGAGCTTTTCCCTTAAAAGAGGGACATAACATTTACATAAAATTTTGCAACTCTCCATGCAAAATTTGAAGGGAATAACTATAGTTCTGAATTCCTCTTGAAAAATTAGCATGTTTCAAAAACAAGTAGTCCAAATCAGTGTCCAGAAAGTGAAATTATTGTTATTAAAATTAGGTATTTTGCAGATTTTCCATGATGATCACACAAACTATTTGGTTGATATTTGTTGATAGAAAACTAATATTTCCACCATACCAAATCCATTATATGGAGGATTTCTTGGGATATATTTTAACATATTATGTCATATGTTTTTGTTAAATACGGAGTGCACTATAGAATCTGTAAATTGTCACTCCCAAACTCTAGATATCTATTAGATCATGTTAGCATATATGTTTTTAAAGGGGTGGTTTCCCTTATAAATTGACCTCTTGGTGAAAAAATGAAGGAAAGTGGGATAAAAAAACACAAAATGTGTTTTCTCCAAGGTCGGGAGGATTGATTTGACCTCTTGGGGCGTTTTGATAAGGCATGCATAGATCTGGATGGCTGAGCATAGCGTGCTCAAATCTATGGCCCATGGCCCACATTGGACCCCCCGACATTCTTCCTTTAGCGGGGGTGGGTCCGAGTTGGTCATTTTATAGCACAGCACCCCCACTGATGTGTCACCTCTGCA
>SNQJ01S0045699.1:36744-56081 GCA_010110895.2 Picea sitchensis | reverse complement strand
CTTACTACCTCCTCTTATCTCTCACTCTCTTGCCAACACCTATCCTCCACTCACCCGACCACGTGATTTTCCCCTTCCCACTGTCACATATCCACTCTCGCCTCTCGACACGTGTCTTCCACTTCTCCTGCATGTTACCTCCATCATGTTGTTGTGTCCCCCCTGACCACTCACATCCCCCTGCCACCTTATCTTTTCCCTTTGCCACATCATCCTCTCTCCTTTAAACCTCAACTCCCAAGTACTTGCACCCACACTTTCCAAGTCATTGTTTTCCCAACCACATCATTACACCTGGCTGCCAATCATTCGTTGTTCCATGTCAGTTTGCACCCATCGTCAAGACAAGTCCTCATCATCATCATTCACGTTAGCCTGCCAGTATTTTCCGCATGAGCTTAGCAAATTGGCAGGTGTCATGTTGACTCTGCCTATCCTAATCCCAATGCGGGCAGTTAATGAAGTCAGGGATGGTGGGTGAGACATCATATCCTCCCATAAATGGAAAGCTCGAAGGGATTGTCAGCAAATCTGTTTCTCTATAGGTCCCTTCTGAAACATGATTGTGTCTGAAAGAGGCTCAGGTCTGACAGAAGACAGCATGCACAGTATGCCAGAGAACATGCAGATATAAAGACTTGAATGGAAATACTGGAGTGGGCCTATGCTATTGGTGGTGAATTATTCTGAGTATATCTAGGCATTTTTGATATTTTGTTATGGTCGATGGTGAATCTAGGCTCCCATATTGTAAAGTTTTGATGAATCTCTGGTTATCAGGTTATGTATCTTGATCTGAGACTCCCTATTTAAATGAAAGTCATCTTTCTCTTTTCATCTTATTTGCCTCTGATACTAAAGTGTCCATGATTGAAGGATTCACATGGATTGTTTTGACTTTATTGTGATGTATGTTTGATTGAGGCACTGTTATTAATGTTCTCCAATTTCCTGAAGTTTCGAATCCGAGAGGATATTGTATTTGTAACTTTTCATCCTTAGGTTGTTGGAAGACCTAATGTCCATAGCATACCTCTACATTATCCTCACTAGTTCTTTCTCCTACTCACCCTTACTGCAACTTACTGACTGAAGTTAAGAAGGGCCTCACCTGCTTGTGCATGTTGATCTAGTTTTCTGAGTTAAAGCGATGTTATCTTAAGTCTATGCCCATTTGGCCTCCTTTAAATTATTCATTGTGACATACAAAATCATGGGTATTGGGCTTACCTTCAACACAATCCGAAGGTGACTTCTAGTGATAACATTTCTGGTGTCATTGTTGAGGAACGAATTGAAGACTTTTCCCTAGGACTGAATGACAAATATTTTTTGATTCTCAAGGTGCGTCAAACATCAGAACCATTGAATATTGCAACCTACACCTGGCGACTCCATTGAGGAAACTCCACCATTTGGAAACTCCATTGTTTTAGTTGTGTCTTCAAAAGGAAGACAAACGAGGTCTACTACACAAATGCCTATAGAAACACTTGAATCTGACCCAGAGAAAATTATTAGAAGACGAAATACCCTTCAAGAAGGTACTTCAGCTGCTGAAACAAGTATTTTTGATTATTTTCATCATCCTCCTTTAGAAGCTACAATATCTTCTTCTCATTATCCTATTATACAATATGTTGGAGTTTCCCAAAGTTTAAAGTTTGGGAGTGTTCCTGTTGATTTCTTCTCTCCTGGTCTTGGATTGGAGGGATAAATATTTTTCACTCCCATTTCCCCTGAATTTATACCATGGTTTAAACCCAGGACCTCAGAAGATTTTTCCACCATGGGATTTACCACTCCTCCCCCTATTATAGTTTCTCCATTTACAGAAGGGGAAACCTCGATTCCCTCGAGCCTTGTAGCCTTTTCTCAAAATCCCAAGTTGTTTCCCCTTTCTCCTAGAAACACAGTTCCAGTCTCCCCTGTTCAAACTCCATCCCCTCCTAATTCTCCTCCAGTTCGCATCCCAATGGTGAGTGATAATCCTCGTAAGAACATAATAGATGCTATAGTAGCTGCTAGTTATGCCCCTCTTTTCATGCCTCAGCCTTTGAATGATCTTACAACTGGTGGCTACCTTAATTAGTTGCCTAAGTTCACAGGTGAAGGAGACATAACTGTAGAGGAGAATCTTGCAGCCTTTTATAGTTATGTAGATAATTATGTCATCGTAAATGAAGATGTGTGGATGAGAATTTTTGTTCATAGCCTTGATGGAGAGGCTAGAAAATGGTTTAGGGAATTGGCCCCTAGATCTATTGATGGTATTGAAGCCCTAGATGATTCTTTCTTAAGACATTGGGGGGATAAAAAACATTTCCTTTACTATATTACAGAGTTTGGACCACTTAAGAAAGGAGAAGGGGAATTTGTTTCTGACTTTTCAAGGAGGTTTAATAAAATGTATAATAAGATTCATGTTCAGATTAAACCTACAAAAAACTCTTCTAAAATTACTTATTCTAGTTCTTTCAACCTACAAAAACCTCCTATTAAGAGAAAGAAGATCCAATTCCTTGGCTCATATGCAAGATGCAACCCTGGAAGTGGAATCCAATATATGGGCAGTTGACAAGCTTAGGAGTAAGGCCGATAGAGAAAGAAAAAAAGGCAGGTCCGAGGCTTCGACCTCTGGTTCCTTTGTTGGCCCCCCTCAAATGGATGAAGTAACCAAGTTACTAAAATCACTTTTTTCTAGAATGGAAAGGTTGGAATTGGAAGGAAGTCAGAGCTACATGACTCTCCCTAATGCTGAAAAATAGAGGTAACTTTAGAATACCAAATAACACCCCTTATATTATCCAAAAAGATAAAAGAGGCATAGATAAGGATGATTAGAGGATCCAATCCCCTCTCCTAAATAACCTTGTTACTGATGAAGAAGGAGAGGAGGAAGAGGTTGACCCCGAAATCCACTGTCTTGGAGACACCTCTTCATTTCCCCATTTAACTCAATCTACATATGAGGAGTCTCTAATGGAAAGCCAACTAAATGAGATGAGTAAAGGGGAGAAAATTAGAAGCAACCCAAATAAATACAACCTCAGGTCCAAAAAGAAAGAAGGGAAATCTGACATTCTTGATCAGCCTACCAGAACACAGAAGCCTGCTAAAAATGTAACTGCCAACAACAAGGAAAAAAGGGCACATAACCCCCCTCCAGTGGTAAAAGGTCCTACCCCAGAGGTAAGATAAATTTTGAAGCCCCCCTCCTCTTTTAAATTTGAGCATGAAATTCAAAAAATTAGGATCCATGTACCTCTTTTAGAGATGGTCAAACACGAAGAATTCAAAAGGAGCCTCTCTAAACTGTTGCAGCCCGAGCCTTCATCTTATTCCACAGACTCATTCAACCTCCAAGATGAGAATTCAACAACCATCTTAGGTCCTTTGGTACAAGATAGAAATGATTCATCCCCTCCCTTCTATACCTCACTGAACATACATGATAAGGTGCTACATAATTGTTTGATTGATTCAGGGGAATCTCATAATCTCATGCCTGAAACTGCTATGGATGAACTTGGACTAGAAATCACAAAATATTACCATGACTTATATTCTTTTGACTCTAGGAAAGTGCAATGTCTTGGGGTCATCAAAGATCTAGTTGTGACCTTGTTTCATCTACCGATGAAAAGTGTGGTCATGGATATCATGGTGGCTGATGTTCCCCACAAGTTTGGCATGCTCTTGTCAATATCTTAGATAAAAATACTTGGGGGAACCTTGCAGATGGACCTCACATATGCTACCATTCCTGTGTTTAGGGGGGAGCATAGAATACTTTATAGGGAAGATCAATTGTCCTATATTATCAGTGAAAAAGAAAACCCCACCAACCATCCTATTTTTTCACCTGATACCGATTTGGGATCCAGTTTATTGCAGCTCATTGATGCCCTTGAACCTCCCCTTGAAATCAAAAAACAATCCATTACTATTTATGAATATTCTCCTCCGATCACCTCTGTTTGGAAAATGTTCTCTGATGTAGCCTCTTCTAGGGAAGGTGTTGGTGCTGGAGTGGTCTTTGTCTCACCTACTCAAGAGACTATATCTTTGTCCTACAAATTAGAATTTGAAACTACCAATAATGTGGTAGAGTATGAAGCTCTTGTTTTGGGTTTGAGGGTTGCAAAATACATGGGGATTGAAGAGATATCAGTTTTTGGGGATGCTAAATAAATTGTCCATCAGATCAAATTTTTTTATCAAGCTAAGCACCCTATGCTAAGGAATTATACAAATGAAGTGTGGGACCTTATTGACAATTTTTTCCTAGCTTTCAACATTTCATTTATTCCAAGAGGAGAGAACATCATGTCCCATTCTTTGGTTGTTTTAGCAAGCAATTTCAGAGTCCCTTTGCCACTGAATCTCAAGTATGATGTGGAAGTGAAATACAGACCCTCTATACCTGATAATGTCAAGCATTGGAAAGTATTTGAGGATGATCTTGAGATCAAAAGATTCCTTGAGACTGTTGGTGAGTTTTCTACATTACACATTGATCAAGATCATGACTCTGAAATTTATCCCCATGAGGATATTTTCCTGAACAAAATTGCTAATCATCGTGTTTTTCAGTTGCCTAGCAATCATATTCCAAAAGGACTAGTTCCTTTGGAAATACTATTTGAAAAAAATGATGTGGCAGTAAAGGGTAAAGTTTCAACTGATGATGATAATATAGCTAAGTGAAATATTGGCACAGAGGAAGATTCAAAATTTGTCAAGTTGTCAAGCAACTTGTCAAGGGAGAAAAGGGATGAATACATTGAGTTGTTAAAAGAGTTTGTTGATGTGTTTTCCTGGACATATGAAGACCTCCAAACATATGACACAAGTATCAATGAGAACAAGATCCCATTGAAGGAAAAGGCCAAACCATTTAGGCAAAAATTGAGACAAATAAATCTTATGTTGTTGCCTATTATGGAGAAGGAGGTAAAGAAGTTGTTAGATGCCGAGATTATCATTCCTTTGAGGTATTCTGAGTGGGTGGCCAACTTGGTTCTAGTAAGAAATAAGAATGGCGAAATCACACTTTGTGTCGATTTTAGGAACCTGAACAAAATCTCTAAGAAGGATAATTACCCCCTGCTAAAGATGGAGCACATATTACAGAGGGTGGCAGGTGCATCTAGGATGTCCATGATTGATGGATTTTCTAGCTACAATTAGATATTTGTCTTACCTGAAGACAAAGAAAAGATGACATTCACTACTCCTTAGGATACATTCATGTATGCTAATATTCCCTTTCGATTGATGAACGCAGGGGAAACCTTCCAGCGAGCTATGGACATTACTTTCATTGGAGAGAAAGAAAAATTTATAGTCATCTATATGGATGACATTACAGTTTTCTCCAGGTCTGATAAAGAACATTTTTACCATCTGAGGAAGGTTTTCCTGAAATGAAGAAAATTTGGTCTCTCCCTAAATCCCAAGAAGTCTTTATTTTCCATGCAAGAGGGAAAATTTTTGGGGCACATAGTTTCAGCTGAGGGGGTCAGGATTGATTCAAACAGGGTAGAAGTTATCCAAACCTTGTCACTCCCTAGATCTAAGAAAAAAGTTCAATATTTCTTGGGGAAAATTAATTTTCTGAGAAGGTTTGTTTCTAATTTTGTTGAACCGGTAAAGCATATTACAACCATGTTAAGGAAAGAAAATGAAATTAAATGGAGTGTATCTCGTAATTCTTTCTATCAAATAAAGAAGGCCTTAGCTAAAGCTCCTCTGCTCATCAGTCCTGACTACTCCAGGGATTTTCTAATTTTTCCTTTGCTTCTTTTGACATAATCGCAGTTGTTTTATTGCATAAGAATGATGAAGGGTTGGAGTAGCCCATTTCCTTTTTCAGTAGGGAAATAAGAGATGCCAAAGTAAAATATGACATCATGGAAAAACATGCCTATGCTTTGGTGAAATCCCTCAAGGATTTTAGGGTCTATGATCTACATTCAAAAGTCATTTCATATGTCCCTTCAGCCTCTGTGAAGGAGATTCTCATTCTGCCTAACATAGACGGAATAAGGAGAAAGTGGATTGCCAAATCCTTGAATTTGAGTTGGAAATAAAGCCCACAAATTGGTAAAAGGCCAAGGATTATCCAGGCTGCTGGTTCAATCTAATTGCAAAGCTTTGGGGTTTAATTTAATCAACACTTGCTCAGAAAATTAGCAGGTTGAGTTGTCTGATAAAGATCCTCATGTCATCCCTCCATTGGAAAGATGTGCTTGGTATAAGGACGTTATATATTTTCTACAAAAGTTGCAGCCCCTTGATGGTATGGAGAAGAACAAGATAACAGATTTAAAGATTAAATCTATTAAATAATGCCTCATTGAAAAAGTCTTGTACTAGAAGGACCCTCTGGAATTTATTTTCAGATGTCTAGACCCACAGGAGGCCCAAAAGATTATGTTTGATTTTCACGATAGTTTATGTGGGGGCCATCACTTCTGGAGAACCACAACCTATAAAATTCTCAGGGATGGATATTTCTGGCCTAGTCTATTCACCAATGTCTGTGTAAATATCAAGGCTTCTGCTAATTGTCAAAAATTCTCTTGAAATAAACAACTCAATTATTTTCCATTGAAGCATGTGGTAGCTTCAGAACCCTTTCAGCAGTGGGACCTAGATTTTATTGGGGAAATTCATCCTGCTTCAAGTGGTTATCACAGGTGGATCTTAACCACCACCGATTACTTTACCAAGTGGATATAATCCATTCCAACAAGGAATTCTTCCCACAAGGTTATCATTGGTTTCCTTGAGGATATTATGGCAAGGTTCAGTTGTCCAATAAGGATTGTCACTGATAATGCTGCAGCTTTCAAGGATGAACCATTGATCCAGTTCTATGAAAAGTTCAGAATTACACTGATTCAATCTACTCCTTACTGCCCCCAAGGGAATGGACTAGAAGAGTCCTCTAACAAAATCCTTATAAAGATCATCAAAATATTGTTAGAGGACAATAAGAAAACATGGGATTCGAAGCTCAAATTTTCTCTATGGGTTGATAGAGTGACAACAAAGAGGTCTCTTAGTGTCTCTTCTTTTCATCTTGTGTATGGAGTTGAGGCCATTTTTCCTTCTCAACTTTCCTTTCCTGTAGAAAAATTCTTCCAAGACTACCAAGGAGAACCTGATGACATGATCAGAAGAATACAACAGTTGGTAGAAGTGCAATACACTAGAGAGCAGTTGTTGGACAAAGCACATGAACATTAACATAAGATCAAGTAGGCTTTTGACAGGAAGATAAGAAAAGAGGATTTCCATCTGGGAGATCTAGTACTCAAATGGGATGCATGTAAACAGGACAAAGGAAAACATGGTAAATTTGAATCCCTATGGATTGGACCCTTCAAAGTTTCTGAGGTGTTTTCAAATAATACTTACAGGTTGCAGAATTTTTTGGATACTGAAGTTTTTGGTGGACCTATAAATGGGAATTTTATGAAAAGGTTCTTTGTTTGAGCCATGAATGGCTTCTTCATCTCATTGTAAATATCATTCTTCTTTTGTTTGTAATAGCTGACTCCACAGACCAACACTAAGTCACTAAAACTAATGAAGTTCTTAGAGCCTTGTAGGGAGGCCTCTATCCCCCATGGATCCTAATATTAGAAAATATTTTTGTAAAGGGGTTTTTTCCCTTAGAAATTGACATCTTGGCAAAAAAATGAAGGAAAGCGGGCTAAAAACCCACAAAATGCATTTTGTCCAAGGTCGAGAGGAATGATTTGACCTCTTGGAACATTGTGCTAAGGCATGCGCAGATCTGGATGGTTAAGCATAACGCACTCAACTCTATGAACGACGGCCCATATCGGACCCCCACTTGACATTCTTCCTTTAACAAGGGGGGAGGGGGTTCCGAGTTGGTGGTTTTCCAGTGAGGGGCCCCCACTAGCATGCCACCTCTGTAGTAACTCAGAACCCCCTACTCGTTATCGCTTACCACCTACCCCCTCCTCCGATTAGACCACTTATTTCCTACTCTTCCACCAACACATGTCCTCCACTCATCTGACCACGTAGTTGTCCCCTTCCCACTGTCACGTCTCCACTCTCCCCTCTCGACACGTGTATTCCACTTCTCCTCCATGTTAGCTCTATCATGTTGTCATGTCCCCCCTGACCACTCACATCCCCCTGCCACCTTATCTTCTCCCTTTGCCACATCATCCTCTCTCCTTTACACCTCATCTCCTGAGTACTTGTTCCCACGCTTTCCCAGTCACCATTTCTCCAACTGCATCATTCCACCTGGTCATCGATCATTCTTTATTCCATGTCGGTTTGTGCCCATCGTCAAGCTAGCTCGTCATCATTAGCATCCATGTCATCCTACCAACATTCCCTGCATGAGCTCACCAAAGTGATGAGTGTCGCATTGACTCCGCTTGTCTTGATCCCAATGTGTAAAATTAATGAATTCAGGGATGATGGGTCAGACATCATCTCCTCCCTTAAATCGAAAGCTTAAAGGGACTGTCAGCAAGTCTGATTCTATGCAGGTCCCTTCTGAAACATGATTTCATCTGACAGAGGCTCACATATGATAGAAGACAACATGGAGAGTTTGCCAGAGAACATGTGAATGTAAAGCCTTGAATGAAAAGATTGGGGCAGGCCTCTATTGTTGGTGGCGAATTGTTCTGAGTATATCTAGGGATTTTTTATATTTTTTTATGGTCAATGGTTGAGCTAGGATCCCATATTGTAAAGTTTTGATGAATCTATGGTTATCTAGTTATGTATCTTGCTTTGAGACTTCTTGTTTAAATAAAGTCATATTTCTCTATTCAACTTATTTTCTAGCTACAATCAGATCTTTGTCTTACCTGAAGAAAAAGAAAAGATGACATTCACTACTCCTTAGGATACATTCATGTATGCTAATATTCCCTTTGGATTGATGAATGCAAGGGAAACCTTCCAGCGAGCTATGGACATTACTTTCATTGGAGAGAAATAAAAATTTGTAGTCATCTATATGGATGACATTACAGTTTTCTCCAGGTCTGATAAAGAACATTTTTACCATCTGAGGAAGGTTTTCCTGAAATGAAGAAAATTTGGTCTCTCCCTAAATCCCAAGAAGTCTTTATTTTCCATGCAAGAGGGAAAATTGTTGGGGCACATAGTTTCAGATGAGGGGGTCAGGATTGATTCAAACAGGGTAGAAGCTATCCAAACCTTGTCACTCCCTAGATCTAAGAAATACGTTCAATATTTCTTGGGGAAAATTAATTTTCTGAGAAGGTTCGTTTCTAATTTTGTTGAACCGGTAAAGCATATTACAGCCATGTTAAGGAAATAAAATGAAATTAAATGGAGTGTTGAATCTCGTAATTCTTTCTATCAAATAAAGAAGGCCTTAGCTAAAGCTCCTCTGCTCATCAGTCCTGACTACTCCAGGGATTTTCTAATTTTTCCTTTGCTTCTTTTGACATAATAGCAATTGTTTTATTGCATAAGAATGATGAAGGGTTGGAGTAGCCCATTTCCTTTTTCAGTAGGGAAATAAGAGATGCCAAAGTAAAATATGACATCATGGAAAAACATGCCTATTCTTTGGTGAAAGTCCTCAAGGATTTTAGGGTCTATGATCTACATTCAAAAGTCATTTCATATGTCCCTTCAGCCTCTGTGAAGGAGATTCTCATTCTGCCTAACATAGATGGAATAAGGAGAAAGTGGATTGCCAAATCCTTGAATTTGAGTTGGAAATAAAGCCCACAAATTGGTAAAAGGCCAAGGATTATCCAGGCTGTTGGTTCAATCTAATTGCAAAGCTTTGGGGTTTAATTTAATCAACACTTGCTCAGAAAATTAGCAGGTTGAGTTGTCTGATAAAGATCCTCATGTCATCCCTCCATTGGCAATATGTGCTTGGTATAAGGACGTTATATATTTTCTACAAAAGTTGCAGCCCCCTGATGGTATGGAGAAGAACAAGATAACAGATTTAAAGATTAAAGCTATTAAATAATGTCTCATTGAAAAAGTCTTGTACTAGAAGGACCCTCTGGAATTTATTTTCAGATGTCTAGACCCACGGGAGGCCCAAAAGATTATGTTTGATTTTCACGATAGTTTATGTGGGGGGCATCACTTATGGAGAACCACAACCTATAAAATTCTCAGGGATGGATATTTCTGGCCTAGTCTATTCACCAATGTCTGTGTAAAGATCAGGGCTTTTGCTAATTGTCAAAAATTCTCTTGAAATAAACAACTCAATTATTTTCCATTGAAGCATGTGGTAGCTTCAAGAACCTTTCAGCAGTGGGACCTAGATTTTATTGGGGAAATTCATCCTTCTTCAAGTGGTTATCACAGGTGGATCTTAACCACCACTGATTACTTTACCAAGTGGATAGAATCCATTCCAACAAGGAATTCTTCGCACAAGGTTATCATTGGTTTCCTTGAGGATATTATGGCAAGGTTCAGTTGTCCAATAAGGATTGTCACTGATAATGCTGCAGCTTTCAAGGCTGAACCATTGATCCAGTTCTATGCAAAGTTTAGAATTACACTGATTCAATCTACTCCTTACTGCCCCCAAGGGAATGGACTAGAAGAGTCCTCTAACAAAATCCTTATAAAGATCATCAAAATATTGTTAGAGGACAATAAGAAAACATGGGATTCAAAGATCAAATTTTCTCTATGGGTTGATAGAGTGACAACAAAGAGGTCTCTTAGTGTCTCTTCTTTTCATCTTGTGTATGGAGTTGAGGCCATTTTTCCTTCTCAGCTTTCCTTTCCTGTAGAAAAATTATTCCAAGACTACCAAGGAGAACCTGATGACATGATCAGAAGAATACAACAGTTGGTAGAAGTGCAATACACTAGAGAGCAATTGTTGGACAAAGCACATGAACATCAACATAAGATCAAGTAGGCTTTTGACAGGAAGATAAGAAAAGAGGATTTCCATCTGGGAGATCTAATACTCAAATGGGATGCACGTAAACAGAACAAAGGAAAACATGGTAAATTTGAAGCCCTATGGATTGGACCCTTCAAAGTTTCTAAGGTGTTTTCAAATAATACTTACAGGTTGCAGAATTTCGAGGATACTAAAGTTTTTGGTGGACCTATAAATGGGAATTTTATGAAAAGGTTATTTGTTTTAGCCATGAATGGCTTCTTCATCTCATTATAAATATCATTCTTCTTTTGTTTGTAATAGCTGACTCCACAGACCAACACTATGTCACTAAAACTAATGAAGTTCTTAGAGCCTCGTAGGGAGGCCTCTATCCCCCATGGATCCTAATATTAGCAAATATTTTTGTAAAGGGGTTTTTTCGCTTAGAAATTGACCTCTTGGCAAAAACATGAAGGAAAGCGGGCTAAAAACCCACAAAATGAATTTTCTCCAAGGTCGAGAGGAATGATTTGACCTCTTGGCACATTGTGCTAAGGCATGTGTAGATCTGGATGGTTGAGCATAGTGCACTCAAATCTACGGCCGACGGCCCATATCGGAACCCCACTTGACATTCTTCCTTTAACAAGGGGGGAGGGGGTTCCGAGTTGGTGGTTTTCCAGTGAGGGGCCCCCACTAGCATGTCACCTCTATAGTAAATCAGAACCCCCTGCTCGTTATCGCTTACCACCTACCCCCTCCTCCGATTAGACCACTTATTGCCTTCTCTTCCACCAACACATGTCCTCCACTCATCTGACCACACAGTTGACCCCTTCCCACTGTCACGTCTCCACTCTCCCCTCTCGACACGTGTATTCCACTTCTCCTCCATGTTAGCTCTATCATGTTGTCATGTCCCCCCTGACCACTCACATCCCCCTGCCACCTTATCGTCTCCGTTTGCCACATCGTCCTCTCTCCTTTACACCTCATCTCCTGAGTACTTGTGCCCATGCTTTCCCAGTCACCAACTGCATCATTCCACCTGGTCGTCGATCATTCTTTGTTCCATGCCGGTTTGTGCCCATCATCAAGCTAGCTCCTCATCATTAGCATCCATGTCATCCTACCAACATTCCCTGCATGAGCTCACCAAAGTGACGAGTGTTGCATTGACTCCGCTTGTCTTGATCCCAATGCGTAAAATTAATGAATTCAGGGATGATGGGTCAGACATCGTCTCCTCCCATAAATCGAAATATCGAAGGGACTGTCAGCAAGTCTGATTCTATGCAGGTCCCTTCTGAAACATGATTTCATCTGACAGAGGCTCACATATGACAGAAGACAACATGGAGAGTTTGCCAAAGAACATGTGAATGTAAATCCTTGAATGAAAAGATTGGGGCAGGCCTCTATTGTTGGTGGCAAATTGTTCTGAGTATATCTAGGCATTTTTTATATTTTTTTATGGTCAATGGTTGAGCTAGGATCCCATATTGTAAAGTTTTGATGAATCTATAGTTATCTAGTTATGTATCTTGCTTTGAGACTTCTTGTTTAAATAAAAGTCATATTTCTCTGTTCATCTTATTTTCCTCTTATACTGAAGTGTCCATGATTGAAGGATTCACATGGATTATTTTGTCTGTATTGTGATGTATGTTTGATTTTATCATTGTTATTAATGTTCTCCAATTTCCTAAAGTTTTGAATCCAGGAGGATATTGTATTTGTAACTTTTCCTCCTTAGGTTGTTGGAAGTCCTGATGTCCATAGCATACCTCTACATTCTCCTCACTAGTGCTTCCTACTAATCACCCTTACTGCAACTTACTAAATGGAGTTAATTGGGACCTCACCTGCTTGTGCGTTTTTTGAGTTAAAGTGATATTATCTTGAGTCTGTGTCCATTTCACCTCCTTTAAATTATTCATTGTGACATACAAACTGATGGGTACTGGGCTTACCTTCAACACAATGTGAAGGTGACTTCTAGTCCTAACAGATCAGAAACTGGAGAATGTTAATAACAATGCTGCAATCAAACATTTAGTCTATGCCCATTTGACCTCCTTTAAATTATTCATTGTGACATACAAACTGATGGGTATTGGGATTACCTTCAACGCAATATGAAGGTGACTTATAGTGTTAACAGATCATTTTTCCAAGTTTAGAGTTTTTTGATATAGTGTAGACATTGGAGTGTGAAAGGGGGAATGACTATAAATATCAAATATCCATTTGCTTTCTATTTTCTTGATTTGATATGCATATTCATTTTTATATATTAGAATAAATTTGCATTTCAAAAAAAACAAAAAAGAATTCTATGATACAACTTTTGGGTGCTTTGAAAGAGATTGCATTGGTGTGTTTTGCATTCAAAGATATTGTTAATTTATTTGGTTTTCCCTGCATGGTTGTTTCATTATGGTGAGGTTATCCTTGCGATTTTGAAAATGAAAAAGGAAAAGTTTATCTTCCCTTATTTAGTTAGAGTTTATTGAAAGAGAAAGTTTCATATTTTCACTTCTTTGGATTGGTAAAGAGTCAAAAACATCATCAAAGTTTCATTCATTCCCTTTCCTAATAAATAACCATAATAAAAACTGTGTAATTTAAAATTAATTAGACTCCTTTTATGGATAGAAAACCAACATAGATAGGATTAGAGCCTTGGCCTAGGATTGGAGAGTTAACTCTCCAAGACCACATAAACTTAATCTAGAATTCACTAAAGAGTGTTCAAATCCATTATCATAATGAGTGTCTTGGGAAGATCCTCTAACATGGGATTCAATCACAAGGTCATGTTGGGCCTAGTAGAGTAATATCCTCACTCTACTTGTCTTGTTTTTTGATACAACACTTCAACTACTACATGTATAGGGGTCTCAAAAGTTTCATTCATCCCTCATAGATAACACTTTTTTAGGCTTCAGGATTAGCTACCCTTCCCATACGTGGGTCAGAACTTCAACTATTTTCATGGCCAATGATTGTGAGGTGTTAGTTGTAGTGGCCTTTCCTAGGTATCTACAGAGGCGACTAAGGGAAAGAAGTTCCTATGGTACCTGGTACATACGTTCAATCCTTGTTTCAATTCCCCTAAAGGTTTCCTTCCTTAATAAAGGTTACTTGCATCGATCAAGGATGTAACATGTGGGTTATAATAATTGTTCCTCGGGCATTCACTAGCTAATATTTTAGGGACTTGACATACCCCAGATGGTTGGGTTTCATAAGGCCCTTTGATCCATTGGTATTTCTTATTGATAGCCTAGATTTCTTAGGGGTGTTATGTTTGTTTCCATCTCTATATCGACCATATGATTAATTTTTATTTTGGTTATAACACATTTTTGTTCACCATGGATGAAAAATTGCTTCAATGCTCCCATTGACAATGACAACTTGTGCCTATAATAGAGGAACAACCACCTCTTAAGCGACGAGTGGTAGATGATAGAGAGTTCTGAGTGTCAGACAAAAGGTTTAAGGAGAGTGGTACCTTTGAAGTTGAAGTGATCCAAAAAATTCCTCCACCTCATTTTAACCCTCCTTTGACTTGTCCCAATGAGCTCATACTTGTCTAGGTTAGGGAAATATTAAGTGATCCTTTTTCCTTGTTTAGTTATCCTCACACCATTTTAGGCTTGATCTTTTCATCAAGTGTGTATGAGCCTTCAATCCCATTGACAAACATTATAGGGAGCTCACTAGTGATGTCTACCTTCTCGTCCCTTAGTGTCATTCGACCTACCTTGTCTATGTCCATTTCATCAGGTGTCTCCATTTGGGGGATGTTGACCATGTCTACTTTTCCTTCCACGAGTATATATAGTGTTAGAAATATCATCCCATTGATTTAAATTCCCACACCTATATCTCCATCAAGTAGGGGGCCTAACCTTGTTTTCAATGCTAGAAGAGGAACTTATTCCACTAATAGTGTCCCTATAGTCATCTTGGTGATGCCAAATGTTGGTTTTATGTTTGGTTGGAACATATCTATTGGATTTGGAGTTGTTCCTAGTTAGTCTAGGGGAAGTAGTGTTTATGGGAGATTTAACATCTTGTGATTTAGTACATTGTTTCCTAGAAGTTCTATTCCTTCATAATTTACCTCTATTCTTGTGGCCACTCCCCCAAGGGGAATTTGTGGTCTAGGAAGTAGTTGGCCTTCTAGTTATACCATTGTTTCTAGGGTATTTTCCCTAGGGGGAGTTATGCTCAGTAGGGTGGTTATCATTTTATCCACATGTTTGGTCTCGGAAGTCACTTTTATGGGGTTAGTTTTGGTCATGGGAGTAATATTCCTTTAGGGTCCATGTATATTCCTATAGGTAATCCTTTTGGGGTCATGTTAAATCCTATAAATAATAATGTGTATGGGATTCCTTTTATCCTGAGAGGTAATCCTACTGGGGGCATGTTCATTCTTGGGAGAATTCATGCTCCTGGGAGTTCTTCCATCCCTGGGAGAACTAATCCTTTCATAAATTTGAATCCCTCTGGAAACATGAATATGGGGGGTCCTCAAGGTATTTTTGGATCACATGATGCTTTGTCATCCACCCAGTATTCCCTTTCCAATACATCGTTTCCTTTTTGCTGACATCACACTTGTCATATTTATCATGTTTGAAAAATGACCCCATTCTCCACAATCCTCTATGGTCAGCTATACCTACGAAGTTACCATTTGACATGCCAAAATTTGACGGTAAGATAGGAGAAAACCCATCCACACATATCATGGCCTATCACTTGTAGTGTTCATCCAACTCTTTGATGGACAATAGTGTTATAATAAATATTTTGTAATGATCCTTGATTGGAGGTTCCAAAAAATGATACATAGAAGTTAAGGGTGCTTCCTTTTCTAGCTTCAATAACTTGGCCATGGAATTTTTTATACACTTTAAATTACCCATTAGGTATGCAATTAGGACCAAACTATTGATATTTTTTCATCAAGATACATCCACTCACATTTTTTTATCATATTCAAGAGTGGAGATGAATGTGTATAATGATCAAGGCCCAAATTCATGACCAAATCCTCATGGAGTGATTTATCGAATTCCTCTTTCCACCTATCTCCAAGGATTTTTCTATGGAAAGGGTGAATTCTTAGGAGAAATCTATCCTACATGCCTATCATTTAGATCTTATGTATTTTCAGTTTGGCTCACTCTACGATATTATATTACATGTTCCTCAACCATCAAAAGATCCCCATAAGAAAAATCGAGGACCCATTATTGATGGTGTGGTTGGTTCTAGCTCCAATGCATGTGTGGGTTAATTAACTCGAAAATAGTTGGGTAACATGCACATTTCATCAAACCCACTAGTTCTTATTCCCACCACCCAAAATGCTTAGGTTCCCATTCAACCCTTCAAGGTGGATTTAGTGCAATGCACACAACCAAGGAATCCTCAGTAACCTAGGGGGAATGAGAATAAAAATAAAATTATAATAATGAATGCATATCCCATGAATACCAAAACCATATCGGGGGAGGCATGAAAAATAATATATATTTGTGCAATATTTGTGGGGAAAGCCATTGTAATCACCAGTTCCCCAATATGGATGAGATGTGTTGATGTATTTCCCAATAGAAGGATCCCCAACAGACCATTGTCTTGAATCATCCATTTCTCTCCTAGACCCAAAAAATGGTTGCATAAAATCCTACCTCCACCCAAGGGAGCATGGAAGGTAGTCCTCAATTTGAGGGGTCATCCTCATATGCCAACATTATGATGTGTGACCAGAAATTTTTCTTACAAAATAGAGAATACAACTATGATACTCCCAAGGTAGGTCCTCCAAATCAGGATCTAACTTCCTCTTCCCATCCTGGTGGCCCTCTCAAGATGGATAAGACATACTTCAATAAATTTCTTCTCCCACCCAAGGGTGTTCTTCTATGCACGATGCATAATCTGAATACATGGTCCACCCAAAACTACAATATTTTGGGAACCATGTGCAATGTCTACCTTAGAATTCCTCCAAAGCTCCCCCATGTAGTGTAAATAATTTTTTTATGTAATAAGATATTTTGATCCCTCTGTTGATATTTTATGAAATTTCGTAATTTATTCCTAAGTGTAACTGTGAAAGGGTTTATTGATAAGTCATGTCTTTTAGGTCTTTTAGAGTATAAATAGAGGCTATATCGAGTTATTTTGAGATCACTCATCAAACATAAGTACAAGAGAGTAGTGCACACTTGTCTAGGAGGTTATTCTTGTTTCGTGTCTGGGTCTCTTTGGTCTTGATTTCATGAAAGAGCATTGTCTGACATTGTACATGTTCGAGGAATCTATACTGAGGAAAGTTTGTAAGGTTTTCTCCCCCTTGAGGGTTTCCCTGATGATATATATTAATTTTCTATGGATATCTATCTTTCAGTTGTGATCCTTTTGTATATTAAATAGTAATAAAAGAATATAATACTTTAACAGTTAGAAAAACATAAAAACATCGACATGGTATTAGAGAAGGCCTCAAAAAGAAGATTTTCCGGAGATTTTTGGAAGAGATTTGACAAACTAAATTCACCTTCCTAGGAAGGATGAATACCAGAACCAAAATTGACAAGGATCTAGAAGGAGCATAAAAAATCAGAGAATGGAAGTATAGACTAGGCCTCCTTCTATAAGAACATGATTAAGAAAGATTTGTTGAGGAGGAAGTTCCAAAGCTAGAGGAATATGAGGCCAAGGTAAATCATAAAAAGATCCATGTCATGGATAAGAGGATTATTGCAGACTCAATCAAAGATCATCTGATCCATCATGTTTCTCTGTTAAAATATCCGAATAATATGATGGATGCATTGAATCGGCTATTTGAAGGAAAAAACATCAACAAAAAGATGACATTGAAGACCCAAATGAAGAATGTGAAGCTTCAATATTTAGATTCCATTCACTCTTACTTCTCGAGAGTGAAACAGATCAAGGAAAATATTGAATCTATTGGAGGCACTATTGATGAAGAATAAATGGTGATGACCACCTTGAATGGTCTCCCAAGGTCATGGGACTCATTCATTCAAGAAATATGCTTAAGGAGGAAGATAATCAAGTTTAGCAAATTATGGGAAGATTGCACTCAAGAGAAATAAAGACTCATATCAAGAGAAGAGAAATTGAGGGATAATGATGAAGATTTAGCTACTCATACAAGGAAAATAAAGAGTAAGAAATAACCCTCATCCCTAAATAAATCTCAAAAGTCGAAGAAAAATCGAAGATACTATTCAAATGTGATGTGTTTCTGTTGCGAAACATTGCAAAATTTTGTACCCTTATTCTTAAACTAAAATAAAAGGGAAAGGGAAAGAGGCATCATGCTAATGCCACTGAAGATGATGAACCACCAAAGAAAATTGCAAGAGAAGATGATTCAAGTGATGATGACTACATCCTAATATCATCTCTCACAGGAATAGTCACCCCTGGAAATGATACTTGGTTGGTGGATAACGATGCTTATAAGCACATGACAGGGTATAAATGATCTATTTCTAACTTAATTCATAAATACTTACCTCATAATGTGAATTTGGGTGATTATTATCAGTATCCTATTGAAGGAGTAGGAGAGGCCTCCTACAGACTAGATTCGAGGAAGGAAATGAGGATGAAGGATGTGCTTTATGTACCAGGTTTGAAGAAGAACCTTCTCTCAATTTCATCTTTGGATGAGAAGGGTTTCAGGGTTTAAATTGTAGATGGAGAAGTTATCATGTGTCCAAAAGGAAAGATATTTGATGATGCAATTGTTATCGGTGTCCAAGAAGGAGGACTATGTAAATTAAAGAGACACTTAGATTCATCATTGATTCATGACACTGTGAATTCAAGTGAGCTACAACATAGGATATTTCCTCACCTACACTACAGAGCTTTACCAATCATGAGAAAGATGGTAACATGACTGTTGTAGGAAAATCTCCCTGCGGACAGGTAGATCACCTCTAAGAGCTTGACCTTAACCCTAGACAGAAAAATGCTTAACATGGACACTGACTTCCTTTCAAATCTATCTAAACTAATACATGAGAAGGAAGGATAACAGAAGTGCCTCTTTATCGACGTTTGTCCCTGCACGCTCTGANGCTCCAAGTTGCGCTCCAATCCTTTGCTCCTCGTTGAGTTCTGCAGACAAACAAGATACGACCACTTCTTACTCTATCGATATTAGCTTGAAAACAGATCTATCAATTAATGATAAGTTCATGTAACATAAGACACAAACTAGAAAGAAACATGCCAAGCGTGTCATATTGATGAGAATAACGACAACAGTACTTACAATCGTAGATGCGAATGCGACAGCTTCGTCAAGTCCCCTTCGTCTAACCCTTGCTCAAAAGATCCACATCCT
>SNQJ01S0045697.1:0-49288 GCA_010110895.2 Picea sitchensis | reverse complement strand
ACATACATTCATGGCATCATTGAACACTCACAGACATTCACATAACACAGAATCCATGCAGGAAAAACTGCTTCTGTTTATATTAATAAAAATTCCTCTTTACAAAGGTGTTCCTGAGCACGGCCTGTAACAAGGTCTCGACTCTTCTCTCTTCTGCTCTCTACTCGCAGACTATCACACAACTACTACTACTTTACAAAATGAGATCCAAAATCTCTTTTACCTGAGGGGTCTCTTCGAGCTCTTCCCTCCAATCTACCTACCCTTTTCAATTACATTGAATGGGTTGTCTAGTCCAGCATTTGGATCTAGATCTCAGCCTTACAAACATTAAAGGCCTACCTTATCTATAGCATGCGCAAAGGCACGGATCTATGGCTCAACAGCCTAGACATTTAATTACATTCAATTACAAAATAGAAGATGAGAGTTGCGCCTCTCTTCCTCCTTGAATGCACACGCTTGACACGGCTGGTTGGCTGGCTGGCTGACGTGGAGAGATGCTCCTGCATCAAGAACCACAACATATCCTGGTAGAACTGTGCCTCCAAGGAAATAACAAACTATCAAGTGTAGGATGGCCTACTCATCCTTGTTCTCATATGATCATAATCAAAACCAACTAAGCTAGAAAAAGAAAAATTTGACATTTTTTTCAAAAAATTCTAAGCTAGGCATGAAATCAATATGCAAGTAGAGAAAAATGAAACTGAAATGCATCTAAACTAGTATGAGCAATCAAAATGCAAATGCAAGCAATCAAGATGACTTACCTACTTACCTGGGGCCTTGGGGCCCTAAAGATTCGGTGATAGGTGATATCAGGTGAAGTCATACAACCAGTGCAACCACCTGCTCATTATTTGATCAAGATATCTCCCCCTGTGCGTAATCATGTGACATAACAAAGATAAGTGAAGCACATAATAAACATGAGTATAAACACACATAAAATCGATCATGAAATAAAACTCATGAAGATGGGTGGGAGGGAGGAAATCCTGCTGGAAAGAGAAACCATCGGCCTGATCATCCAGCCTGAAAGTGTATCCACAAGACTGATCAATCCATCTCTGGAGGGGGCTACTATATGTAGATGAAAGCTCATCTTCATTTGCGCATAAATACTCATTGCTTGTCGAGGGATGAGAGGAGATGAGAGATCAGAAGAATACTGCATGATCTCTTGGAGAAGAGGGTAAGAGGTAAGGAACAGTCTCAGGTGTAGAAAAACACCGCCTCTTCCCCTGTGAATCTCCATGGAAATATCCAAGATGAAAACACTTCCGCTTTGAAAAATGAACCTCTGACTGCTCTGAGGTGGCCACATCCTGGTATTCCTCAAAATCTTAGCACAATGGTCGGAAGTCCTCATAAAACAAATCTGCATCCTCAAAAGGGTATGTACCAAACGATGAATGAAGATCATGCTGCAACAAGTCATCCTCTAAAGGGAAAAACAAATCTATAACCATGTCATCACTAGGCTCCAAACATCTGAATCATACATGCATGGAGGCCAGTCCTCTGAAAATGACATTTCAACCCCTTCTACTTGAGAGATACCTCAATGTCATAAATGGGATCTATATCAATAATGAAGCAACCGACATCCCATCTATGTCTCCCAACCTGTATGAAATCATCAATGCGTTCATCGACTATATCTGAGGGTTGTTCCATGAATTCATCTGCATCATAGGAGTTGATCACTTCCTCACAAGACTGGATAACTTCATTTTATTCAAAATGGAAAGCAGATAACAAAGTCTTGTTCAGGCCTTCTGCAAGAGAAACTTCATCGAGATACTTTTTGCAGTTTTATTCATTTCCACGGTCATGGAACAAGGTATCATCAAAGTTTTCAAAAGGATTATAACTTATCATGTTCTCTTCTTGATGCGTAGGAGGAGCAGAGGTCTAGATTCCCTCATCAAGTGGAAGAGTAGATACTTCATCTTCATCATATGTCTTATTCAGATCTTCTTCAAGCTTTTCTTCATATATTGTCTCATCATCGATCGAAAAACCTTCTCGACAAAGAGTGTGTTTGAGCTCTTGGAAAGCATCTTGCAAACTTTGAGTAGCTGACCGATAATGTCTGAGGAATTATTCAATGAGCTTTGTAGAAGAAGGGATACTCTTTGGATCACATGAGTGTGCAAACCAATCCTTTTGACTTGATTCCAGTGAAGACATGAAAATTTTCATCAACACATCTTCATGTAGCACATTCAAGCTCGAAGCATACTTCATATAATTCACGACATGGGTGACTGCTAGAGCTAGATCACTGTCAAATTTGGGGCAACTTGCCCTCCACTAAGGAGAGCAATGATTTGGATATCCAGGAATATCTTGAACATCAAAGGAGGGATAAACCTTATGGAATGCCCATGGTAAGTCCCGTGAAGCCATGGTTCCATTACTTAGGGTAATTCCTCAATGGAGTTGCCAGATGAGCTCAAGGCTCACCAAAGGATGGAAAAGGATAAGGGAAAAGTGGGTTCTGGGAAGGTGGAGTCGCCATATGAGTTTTAAAATGAGCTCATTAAGAAGGGTGGAAAAGGAACATCCCTTGGGTGGAGTCGCCAGGCAAGCTAAGGGATAGAAGCTCTGGGAGGGAAGCTTGCCAAAGTGTCGTTAAGGTATGGAGAGGATTCAAAATCCTCCCCAAAAACAATGCCAAAATGTTATAACACAAGTTGTAGGTTGGGCAAAGCCCAACCCAACCACAAAAGCAAGTTCTACAACTTGGGAATCCCACACCCAATTTCACCTTGATGTAGGTCCCGCGCTTCAAGGGTGACTAGGTCACTATAGGGAGGCGATCCTGATGACCTTATGGGGAATGATATGTAGATGAATGAATATGGAAGTGGATCCCCTAGAGGTCAAATTTAAATGGAGTGAAATGTGGTAAGAGATGCCTTGTAAGTCAAGTGATTGTTTCCCCAAAGGTATAGTACTTCTTCAGATGATTGTACCTGCCCGAGACATAAGAAAATCCAACTTGCAATGATATATGTTACTATGGATCAACAAGTTAAGCTTGTTGTCCCTAATTTGCAGCAGTAGATGACAATTTATATCAGCAAGTAAGACATTTAAATCAGCATGTAAAACATAAGATCAATCAACAATATTAGCAATGAGTATGGCAATCAATTATGACTAAAAAATGGCACTTTGAGGCTAAACAAAGCAAGTTGTTGTAACATGTACTTTCTGCAGAAAATTGCAACCTTGATGCAGCCCCCCTACTCCCCCGTAGGGCTACACGACCTCCCAGTCAAGGATCTTCGATTCTTGTGTCAAGTGACTCTCTCGAACCTTAATGGTTCCCTTCTGTATCTAAACACAAGCCCTTTTGGCGCCTTGGTGCAGGTCTGATAGCACCCGCGATCTTCCCTTTCGCTCTTCTGTGAAATCTCATAGTATTGAGCGTTAGCTCTTTTTCTAATAGGCCCCCTCTTGATATGACCTTGGGCGGTGGCCTCTCGTGATCACGCGATTGCGGGCGCGACCAATAGCGGTTTGAGATCAACCCACTTTTCATCCCACAATTCTCTTCGAGCTTCCACGTGTCCTCTTGGTGAAACCACGGTATGGATTGCGGCTAGCCCTCAATGTTTTAAAGTCCGCGCACTTCCTGTCCCCGCAATGTTACAGGACTGTCGATCTCCCGATCTTGACGATACTATCTGAACTGACGGTTCATATTTGCACCTTTCAAATCTACAGACCAAATCTGTCCCTCTTAAATCAACGGTTACGGTCTCCTTCACAATTTTGGACTTCGGACTTTTGAAATCTCAAACCTTGCTTTCCTCCATACGTCAATCTTCCGGAGTTGAAGATTTGCGGACACCTATCCTCCAATCAACGGTCCTACCTTCACTTTGGGTGTTTGACCTTTCAACTCGGATCAATGGTCATGCGGCCCTCTTCTCGATCAACGGTCGAGATCTCCTCCAGGTCTTCGAACTTCTGAGATCTCAAATCTCAAACTTCACCCTTCTTTCCAATGTTTTTTATCCGAAGGCTATAATCCCGTGACACGTGTCCTCCTGATCTGACGATCAAGGATTACTTCGGGTCTTTACCTGGAGTGCATGGATTTATGCGACGTCTCTCTTAGATCCAACGGCTACGAATCACTTCGGGACTTTACCCAGAGTGTCGAGATTCACACCACATCTCCTCTAGATTTGGCGGTCCAAATTTACTTCGGATCTTCGGGATTCAACAATCTCAGATCTCAACTAAAACGCGGCTACACTTTACTTGGAACTCGCGATGTATTGACAAGTGTCCCTTTGCAGATCGACGACTCTCGTCTCTTTGGATATTCGGGCTTCGAATGTTTCAACCTTTCACCTTTGCCTTCCTCTGGATCTCACGACCCACCGACACGTACCCTTCTGGATCTAACGGTCCAGATTCGCTTCGGCTCTCCGGCTCTTCACGCTTCGGGAATCTCAAGCTTCAAGATTGCCTCCTTCTGAGCTTATGATATCTGACGGCTCAGATTCACTTGGTCGATCCGACGCCTCAGGTTCACTTCGGATGATCCAATGACTTAGGTTCGCTTCAGATGATCGAACAACTGAGATTTCACTTTGGCTTTCCGGCTCTTCGGGATTCGGAAATCTCAAGTCTCAAACCTTGATAGGTTCTCTCTCCCATGCGTGCGAAGCATTAAGGCTCGTGCACCTTACACAGATCAGACGACTGTTGATCCTTTTCTCTATGATCCAACGACCACTRTCTCTCCTTCTCCTGAGCTTCTGGTTTCTTCCAACTTAGAAGATTTATCAGTATTCAAAGGTTTCGAACCTTTGCTCCTCCTACGAGTCCGACTCTTGGATCTCGTCAACACTTCCGAAAAGTGTTATCCCTTCTGAGCTTGATCCTTAAAGGATTCTGACTTCCCACGCACTCCTTAAAGGATTCTGACTTCTCACCCACCTGGTGTTCCTCTGTTATGGTTTTTCGACGCTTAGTCGCTTCTTGACGTTGTGCACTCCTTGCACCTGGTCTAAGTTTCCTTTGTTCTCTCTGAACTCCTCTGAGTAAATTTGAGACTCAATTGACGCACTCCTTGCGTCCGAGATTCACACCTTGCATACGAGTTTCAGAAGAGAAATAATTGAAACTTATCCAATTTCGTCACGAACTCATACAATCAACTCTTGAACAATCACACATGAACGAAATCAAATAAACAACATACACAGAATATAACATTCATTCATTCACACATCAAATGAACACAGTCCAAGGATTCGAGACAATTCTGTCTGTTTTTTTCATTCATGAAGACAAATTACATAATATTGCAGTTCTTTCCTACGTCTCTCTTCTACTCTACTATGTTCTACTGATCTCTATCTCTATCTCATGATCTCCTAAAAACTCATCTCTATACAAAAATATCCCTCCTTTTTTTACAAAAGAGGGATCTATGAGCTTATCATCTCCACCGCCTTAGCGCCATCAACATTTCTGTTAAGAGAGCTTAACCCTATGACTCATTACATTGAACAGAGATCCAGACCTCACACAGATCTAGACCTGCTTACAATCGATTTTTTCAATGAACCCATCCACACTTGTCCAAAGGCATGGCTTTGGCATTTATCGACCTTATACATAAACTAACTTAATTTTAAAATTTGAATTTTGAAAACAAGAGGGTCGATGCCTCTCCCTATCTCCAAATGCGTGCTAACGTGTTGATTTGTTAACACATCTGTCGAGTCGAAAGATGCTCCTGCATCATACTCCACTGCTGTGAAAAATTCATGTGCTCTCCAACTCCGTTGAAATCCACCTGGATCCCAAACTCTTACTTGGAGCTGTCTACCTACTCCTCTGCTTTGTTGTTGTTGTTGTTGTTGCTTCCCTGTTGCTATGGCAGGATCTCTTCTGCCCAGCTTCTCCTTGCTAACAGTCTCCTCTACTGACATCAACATCAACTTTCTGATCTCTTCTATCATCCTGTCAAGCTGCTCTAGTGGTTGGATATTCTTATGCAGTCTTCTCTGCTGCACTTCCTCCTCTCCATACTTATCAATGGGCAGATCTACTTGATCTCTCATGTTGTCTTCATCTCCTCTCGTGGCACTAGTTTTCCACTCTTTTGTATACTTCAATTATGCAGTCTCCTTATTGAATTGTTGCTCAGCTTCTTCCTCTGACATATTGGTTTCTGTCAGCTCCTCTTGTGCTGGCATATATCCATCTTCGATCAGTTGTTCCTCTGGTTGGAATTCTACTGCCTCTTCTGCTGCATGCTTCAGTGATTATCTGTTCAGCTTCCCAAATGAAATTTCTGAGCAATTCTGTCGAATGCTCTTCTCTTGCAATCTTCGTAACTGTCTTCTGGAAGCCATCTTCTGGTTTTGGATTGTCCAACCAATCCTCCAACATCTTCAACTCTTGCTCCCATTGAGTGAGAAATTCATCTGAATTCTCCTCTTTTTCTGTTGGGGTAGACATCAGTGTTTGTTCTTTCCCCTCTTTGATATTCTCTATTGGTTGTCCTTCTGTTGTTTCTCCTGCAACACATGCTCTAGCCCCAACTGGGCTACTTAGTAGGAATATCTCAATTCCTCCAATGATCAAAATACTCCTCTGATCCACCTCCACCAACTCTCCTTGCTGATATGAACTCTCAACTAAGTTCATGAGACTTTCAAACAATCTCCTCTCACTTCCCTTGCCCACCTAACAACTAGGGAATTTTTTTCTGCTCTCTTGGCAGCCTATGAGATCCTCTAATGATCCCATCTCATTGCCCACCTGAAAATCCAAACTTTCATTGCTGCTCCTCTGGCAGTATATGAGACCTCCCACTGATCTCTTTCCATTGCCCACCTGGCAAATTGAAAGTTCATTTATGCCCTCTTGGCGGTTTATGAAATCCTCTGCTAATCTCATATCATTTCCCACCTGACAATCTGATAGCTCACTGCTGCACTTTTGGCAGTCTTTGAGATCATCCACTGATCTCTTATCCTCATTATCACTGAGACTGTTCCCAGTTTTTGGCTCACAGATGTGAACCACTTCCTCCTCTGTATCACTGAGGTTTTTTAACATGCCTCAACCACCTTTTCAACATTTGTTGTTGCCTTTTGGACATCAACTTCTGGACAAGCCATTTTACTTTACTCTTCAAAGGCCATTCATATGTCCAGTGTACCTTTGCATCCTGTTGCATCTTCAATGGTAACCTCTCCATCTTTTCTCTTATTTATGTGAGCTCTTTATCTATCTCAACTTTGTTTTTCTACTGGTGGTCCTTGCCCTGACCACCCATATGGCCTTCAATAGCCAATTTCCACCCTCTGCTTTCAGCTCATCTAGCTTTCTATCATTTACTACACACCTTGCTAGAAATCACACACAGAGCATCAGTACTCTGTCTCCTTCTCACCTGTTGTCTACAGGCAAACTTTAACTTCTAATATCATTCAACGTTATCATATTATCTTCTTCAACTCCTCGCTTCTTTACCTGCTATCTGCAAGCAAAATATCAGATCTGTTACCTCCTGATGCAACCCCCCTACTCCCTCGTAGGGCTACACGACCTCCCGGTTAAGGATCTCTGATTCTTGAGTCAAGTGACTCTCTGGAACCTTAATGGTTCCTTTCTGTATCTAAACACAGGCCCTTTCGGCGCCTTGGTGCAAGTCTGATAGCACCCGCGACCTTCCCTTTCGCTCTTCTACGAAATCTCAGAGCACTGGGCGTTAACTTTTTTTTTGATAAGCCCCCTCTTAATATGACCTTGGGCGGTGGCCTCTCATGACCACGCGATTGCGGGCGCGACCAATAGCAGTTTGAGATCAACCCACTTTCCAGCGCGCAATTCTCTTCAAGTTTCCACATGTCCTCTTTGCGAAACCACGGTATGGATTGCGACCCGCCCTCAATGTTTTAAAGTCTGCGCACTTCCTGTCCTTGCAATGTTACAGGACCGTCGATCTCTCGATCTTGACGGTACTGTTTGAACTTACGGTTCATATCTGTGCCTTTCAAATCTACGAACTAGATATGTCCCTCTTAAATCAACGACTGCGGTCTCCTTCGCAATTTCAGACTTCAGACTTTTGAAATCTCAAACCTCACTTTCCTCCGTATGTCAATCTTCTGGAGTTGAAGATCTGCAGACACCTGTCCTCCAATCAACGATCCTGCCTTCACTTCGGGTGTTTGAACTTTCAACTCAGATCAACGGTCATGTGGCCCTCTTCTCGATCAACAGTCGAGATCTCCTCCGGGTCTTTGGACTTCTTAGATCTCAAATCTCAAACTTCAACCTTCTTCCCAATGCTTTTTATTCGAAGGCTATAATCCACTGACACGTGTCCTCCTGATCTGACGATCAAGGATTACTTTGGGTCTTTACCCGGAGTGCATGGATTTATGCCATGTATCTCTTAGATCCGATGGCTACGAATCACTTCAGGACTTTACCCAGAGTCCCCAGATTCACGCCACGTCTTCTCTAGATCTGGCGGTCCATATTTACTTCGAATCTTCGGGATTCAACAATCTCAGATCTCAACTGAAACCCCGCTACACTTTACCCGGAACTCGCGATCTATTGACAAGTGTCCCCTTGCATAATGACGGCTCTCGGCACTTTGGTTATTCGAGCTTCGGATGTTTCAACCTTTCACCTTTGCCTTCCTCTGGATCTCACGACCCGCCGACACATACCCTTCTGGATCTAACGGTCCAGATTTGCTTCAACTCTTCGTGCTTCGGGAATCTCAAGCTTCAAGCTTGCCTCCTCCTGAGCTTATGATATCTGACGGCTCAAATTCACTTGGTCGATCCGACGCCTCAGGTTCACTTCGGATGATCCGACGGCTTAGGTCCGCTTCGGATGATCGAACAACTGAGATTTCACTTCGGCTTTCCAGTTCTTCGGGCTTCAGAAATATCAAGTCTCAAACCTTGATAGATTCTCTCTCCTGTGCGTGCGAAGTGTTAAGGCTCATGCACCTTACACAGATCAGACGGTTGTTGATCCTTTGCTCTATGATCCAACGACCACTGTCGCTCCTCCTCCTGAGCTTCTGAATTCTTCCGACTTAGAAGATTTATCAGTCTTCAAAGGTTTCGAACCTTTGCTCCTCCTATGAGTCTGACTCTTGGATCTCGTCAACACTTCTGAAAAGTGTTATCCCTTCTGAGCTTGATCCTTAAAGGATTCCAACTTCCCACACACTCCTTGTGTTCTTGGGATTTCGATAACTCAAATCAAAGGATTTCTTTAAAATAAATTTTTCTCTCCCACCTGGCGTTCCTCTGTTCTAGTTCTTCGACGCTTAGTCGCTTCTTGACGTCGTGCACTCCTTGCACCTAGTCTAAGATTCCTTTTTTCTCTCTGAACTCCTCTGAGTAAATCCGAGACTCAATCGACACACTCCTTGCGTTCGAGATGCACACCTTGCATACAAGTTTCATAAGAGAAATAGTTGAAACTTATTTAGTTTCGTCACGAAATCATACGATCAACTCTTGAACAATCACACATGAATGAAATGAAATAAACGACATACACATAATATAACATTCATTCATTCACACATCAAATGAACATAGTCCAAGGATTCGAGACAATTCTGTTGGTTCTATTCATTCATGAAGACAAATTACATAATATTGCAGTTCTTTCCCGTGTGTTTCTTCTACTCTACTCTGTTCTACTGATCTCTATCTCCATCTCATGATCTCCTAATCTAATAAAAAAACTCATCTCTATACAAAAAGATCGCTCCCTTTTTTACAAAAGAGGGCTCTATGAGCTTATCCTCTCCACCACCTTAGTGCCATCAACATTTCTGTTAAGACACCTTAACCCTATGACTCATTACATTGAATAGAGATCCAGACCTGACATGGATCTAGACCTGCTTATAGTCGATTATTTCGATGAACCCATCCACACCTGTCCAAAGGCATGGCTTTGGCATTTATCGACCTTACACATAAATTAACTTAATTTTAAAATTCGAATTTTGAAAACGAGAGGGTCGGTGCCTCTCCCTATCTCCAAATGCGTGCTGACGTGTTGATTTGTTAACACATATGTCGAGTCGGAAAGATGCTCCTGCATCAAACCTTATGGTTGTAGCATTCATTCAATTTTATCAGCAAATTACACCATCAAAATATGCCAACATTTAGCCCAAAATATGTGCCCTAGTTAGTAGAGTAAATGAACAAAATTTAGGAGCTAGTCTAGGGTTAGTTTAGGAGTTATGGTTAGTAGTTTATCTAGGTTAGATCATCCCTAATGGTTGTAGGTTAGGGTTTGTAACAACAAGTAAAGTAGTGGGAGAGAGGGGACGCCCTAGTAGGGGAAGACTTCTCTCAATGAGGAAAACCAACTCCAAGGAAGAGATCTTTCAAAAGATAAACAATCACGTTTCCCAAGGCAATGATTTTATATATCCAATGCAAAAAATAGATGACTATTGYCTTTACTATTGGGTTAATGGAGTCAAATAAATGAACTAGAGATGCTACTTCCTTGGGGGTGTAAATCCTCTTACTTCCCAAGGCAAGTATATCTAGTTAGGGTTTAAGAATGAGGGGTGTAAATCCTCGTACTTCCTCAAACAAACCCTTGCAACATCAATGAACTTTAAGCAATAAATGATGGAGATTAGAGTGGCGGTGTAAATACTCTTACTTCCCACTTAGCTCCTAGCACAACAATTCTTGACTTGAAAAAATGATAGGATAAGAGTAAAAGACCATACCAAAATCAAGAAAATGCTAAGATAATCCACCATAAAAGCTCGAAAGCATTCCTCCATGGCTAGCGCCTTACTCCTCCATAAACCATTCACAAGAAATAGCCATAAACAAGTGCACAAGAGAAAAATATAGCCAAGTGTAGCAAAAATTTCATATCCAAGTCGTCTCACAAGAGGGAGAGTTATGTTCAAATGAGATCTTATGATCTCTTATTTATACAAAATGTCACCAAGGTGAATTGTCCACATATTAAGTGGTAAACCGCAAGACTAGGGGTCAACAACCCTAGTCTTGCCCCCTTTATCAAAGTAATATTAAACAATTCATTTAAAATTTCACTTTTGTACAAATAAAACCCTAATTTTACATGGATGTCACCCCATTAGGGGACGTTTTTCCACTTGGGACAAGTCGTCGGTGTTGGAGAAGCTATGGTAGGCCTCCAAAGGCCACATGTCAAGCATCTATGCAGTCTCCCCATGGCCAAGGTCTCACCCTCCTCAAAACGTCCATGTGTCAATGTGTGGCAACACCACCACCAAACCCTAGCTCGCTAGACAACATCATGCTAAAAAAGGAGACGTTTTTCCTCTCCTAGGCAAAACGTTTGGCATGTGGGGGCTAGGATACATCGTCCAAGTCATCTTCAAGGCCTTTCAAGTTTGATCTTCTTCATCTAACATGTGGGCCCTTGGCATCCAACCTGTGGACTTGCGGCCCCATGGAAGCCCAAGCTAGGCTTGTTCTCCCAAAACTGTCCACCAACTAGGTCCCGCAAAGACAAATGAGCACGTCCTCCAAGGATCTCTAGTCATAACATCATGATAAGTGAATCCAATCAATAAATGAGCCACCTAAGCATGTGCATCAAATATCATATATCAAACAATTAATTGCTCAAAGACACTATGTGACTTGTCAAGCTTGAATATGGGAGGGTTGATGAGGTGTCCTATTGGGTAGATCTTGCCCTGGGTCAAGGAGAGTTTCCAAGAGATCCCTCTCTAAGCCATGTAAAGTGGATGAAGTGGTTGGGTTCAAGACTCAATGGGAATAGGGCTCATGACATACAAGGGGTCGTAGTGTCTCGTTCATGGGTGCCTTTGTAGAGGGTGTGTGGTACCTTTGTTTGCAATGCACTTTTTCCAAGCCCATTAATTACCATTCTTTTATTCTTTCATAATTTTAAGGAGAGGTTGAAGGTCATTGCCCTGGCGTGGTGACCAAATAATGGCAATATAACCCACAAACATCTAGTGGAAATGAGAAGGTTGGCTCATGATGAGACCCCATTTCTCTCAACCATGCAACTAAGAGCCATTACCCTGGTTTGATGACTAGATGATGGCAATTTCATACCACTAGATATTCATGGGTGTGATAGGTTGGCTCGTGATGAGACCTCCTATCCTTCAACTAACCTTTTAAGCATTCTTTATTATATGTGGGTCCCCTTTACTGAAAGATAAATGTTTCACTGCTTTCTTGGGTGATCCCTGGGAGAAGCATTTGGAAGGTTCATACAAGGCTTTTATCTTTTACCCAACATCAATCCCTCTTGGCCTTCAACGCCTTCTTCCCATAGAATGAGGGACAACCCCTTCTTGGGTTAATACATCCTAAAATCCCAAGAGATAAGGAAATGGAGGGGAATAATGATGGAAAGTGGTAAGTATGGTCGGGAACAATACGATGGCTCTTTAAGGGAGTTCCTAGTAGCAAACTCATCTCCAAGGAAGACCACTTACTAGGGCACAATGTCAATGATCCAGATTATTTTCAACACGAAATGAGAGTGGAGATATAACACATAAATATTCATAAATATTGCAAGAGAGACAACAATATAATAGAGATATATCATAAATAGAACAAGAGTCACATATATACAGTAATACACGCTTTCTATTAATGAAATAAATGTACAGAGACTGTAAAAATACAGAGTGAAAGCCTCGCTATAATGGTGGCAGCTTATCTCTGAGAAGAGATGTGATGGCTACTCGCATTCGCAAGAAGATGATTACAATGAGGCTATGAAGACCTTTTTACAATAAATCGGAATGCCCAAAACCCTAGACATCCAAAAACCTAACCCTAGTAGATGAAGCGCCAAAAGTCATGTGGGCCCTGTTTGGGTAAGTTAGTACATCAACTTCCCAGGGTCGTAACTTTTACATACGATCTCCGTTTTAGGTGTATGATAGCCCATTGGAAAGGTATCATCAAGGAGATTCATTTTGGGGGCTTAGTAATGCCTTTGGCTATAATTGAGAAGCTCGATCTCGAAAAACCTTCATTTAGGCCCTCAAAATAGCCCCGGAAGTTAAAACTGCTAAAAATAATAAATTGCCAAAATTGTCAGAAAACTGTTTTGAGCCAGTTGGAAAAGGTGGGTGRCCACCGATATCCACCTGGATCAGTCAACCACCAAGGTGAAGCAGGGAAAAAGGCATAATGTCCAAGCATATATCATGAAATATATAACAATCTAAGATACAACATACTCAATTGGCTTAAATATTAAAATGATGCTCACCATAATATTAACGTGTACCTCATGGAGCAAGGCCCACTGCCTTCCAGAAGCCAGTTGATTTGGTGGATGTCATCTGAAAATCTGTGACCATTTGTGGTGGTGAGAGGGGTTTCCAACTGTGCAAAAGGGTACTGCTGGTCATGTAGTCTCTCGACACTCCATATCTGCAACCTAATGGCCTCGAGACATAATCTCCTTAGTTATCCACAAAATGGGGATAATAGGGCATAGGCATGGAAGACGGCTAAGCGCCATACAAATTTTGGTTGTAACAGGTTTGGGGTCATCGACCAATTTAGATTTTGGGTTTTCGTCAGGTGGAAGAGTGTAAGAATCCAGTGGTAGGGCTGCATAAATGAAAAAGACTAGCAATAAGAATGGTTGCAATACGATGACAAGGGTGAGAGATGTTGGTAATACAACGAGATGTGAGAGTACGGGGGAAACAATATGGAGAAAAATGGGTAGGTGGGGGCTAGGTTTGAGCAAAAGATCAAAGTGACCAATTGAAATTGGGAACATCAGATGACCCGGGGCAATTCATATAATGCGAATAGTGGTTTTAACTTCAGATCTGTGAATTGAGTGTCGTTGTCTCGAGGTAGTGTAACTATCTACCACTTCGAATGAGAGGCACTTTAGGAAAATGTAAGAGAAGTGGTTGTACCTTAAAAAATCTATTAGATCAAGGGTATATAAGGCTATGCGAGTTGAAGTGCAAGAGGCCATGCTAGAAGTTCTAGAGCAAATCCATGCAAGATTGACTATGTACCCAAGGAATAATTCATCTAGGGAAAGATTGATGTGGTTGAGCAATCTAGATGGCCATGATCAATGTGTTCTATCTGGCCCCGTAGACACACTTCCACAAAAACTTTAAACACACTATACATTCCATAATGCATCATTCAAATAACTTCAATAACTTCTCCATTAAAAATTCAACATATTACCTACTTAAATTAATTTTAAGTGGAAAAAATAACACTCTTCTCAACCACTCAAATTAAACCTAATTAACTAATTCACATAAATAATATTTTTTATAATAACTTATTATTATATTTATAATCTTAAAATTATACACCATAAAAACTAATTCGGCTACCGTACACTCAACATAAATTTTTTTCGCAAAGAATGGACGCCATTTAATGCAAAGCATTAATAATTCGCGGCCAACTTGGAAACTTTTGCTTTTTCGCGCCACATTTGGCGTTTTTGCCAACACCATCTATTGGACAAATTTGAAATTTTCCCACCACGAGAAGGCATTCCTCACTCTACTTAACCCCAATCTCGTTTTAGTGTCTTTTTTCATTCTCATATTTGATTTCGTTCTACTGTCTTTTGAGGACAAAACTGTTAACCAGCTACTGGTTTAATTTTTTAAAGCTTCCACCCGCAGGCTTGACAGGTACTAGCATCCTTTCTTTGAGGTCAATTCTGCGACTACACACTTTCAGGCTGTTTTATGCCATACATTGCTGATATGGTTTATTTCCTTGCATGCCAACGACTTTTATTTTGATTTTTTCGGTTTAGTGGGGTTTGTGAACTGGAATTAATCTGTTGATAACGCTGGTTTTATAATTTATTATGGTATAATATCTATCTGGGTAGCATTAGAAATGCTCCCCATATCCTTTAATGCTTAACACGTTTTACACTGTCTTCATATAGAATCACATTCCAGTTTCCATCTTAGTCCCGTTTATCCTGTTTTCGGTTCAGAACCAATGCATTATACTAAATCCATTCTATCAGCTGTAGTGCATTCCTGTTTTATGTGATGTCTCCCCACTCATAGGTTTCTGTATTGCAATGTGCATATTCAACGAGTTGTGCATATTTACAGTCTTATGGAGTATGCTATCACTTATAAATTGATCCACAAAATGAATGCATTGCAATGCACAGGGTCTTCTTCATGGGTTACTCACTTCGATGTCCATAGATTGTGATGTATAAAGTTTGTGTGTCGTTCTCTTTTCTTCATGCAAAAAGTTATGTATTTATCAATCTGTATATTTGATTGTGCCCTTCTCCAGGGTTCATCAAATGGAAAACCCGGAAAGGGCTGAGAGGATTAAAGCCATCAGAGTAGTTCTGGGCTCTGAGCTATCAGATATGGATATCATTCGAGCTCTTCACCTTGCAAAAAATGACATTAATCAGGCTATAAACATAATCTTTGACACCCCTAGCTTTCAGAACAGAGACAAGTTTAATATCAAACGAACCACACCAGGGGGTGGAGCTCGAGTTTCAATTACTGCCAACCACGTTTCTTCAAGCAATCTGATGGAGCTCACCATGGGATCCCCATCGATGACCAAAGAAATTGTTCCATATGGGCATGGACAATCTACATCGGGGAATGAAGCAAGAGTTCCATTATCTCTGAAACAGGCTCCTGTGACTGCACTAGTGCCTATCAAAGAGTCTCAGTTGACGGCTAAAGATAAATTCAATGCGATTGAAGTAATTGGAGATGCAGAGTCTGATGATTCTGCTACTTCCTCTCCAGCACTTGAATCAAATACGTTAAAGGAAGTCAGTTGTTCTTTTGATGATAAGGGTGGTGGAGGTTTTCAAACCCACGAGATAGAAGATGAGTGGTGGTTTGTGGGTTGCACTGAAGTAATTGGTTTTTCAACTTGTAAGGGCAGGAGACTTAATCGGGGAGATGCTGTCACATTCTCTTTTCCGATACCTCGCAGTGCTGTCAAGAAACGCTGGGGAGGAGGAAGAGCTGCTGCTGCATGTTCAGAGATTGTGAGATTCTCCACAAAGCAATATGGCGAGGTGAGATCTTTTCTGTTGAGGGCTTCATAAGCTGAAATTTCTTGTATCATAGTCCCTCGAGACTAAGAATTGTTTCATACTGGAAAATATATTTTTGAATCAAAGTTCCTTTCCAGTAATAGTATCATTGGTAGTGTTCACTTATCTTTTTGGTTTTGGATGAAAATTGCAGGTAGGCCGCCTTCCTGCGGAGTGGACTCGATACTTAATACCTTTGGTTAATTTGAAGAAAGTGAAGATACAGGGTTGTTGTGTAGCTGCACCCGAAACCCTTGGTTTGATGGACAGCATACTACTGGCAGTCAGGCAAGCTTCTTGAGTGAATGAATCAATGGATGGATGAATAATATAAATGCTTATATGTACATTATCTCAGGCCAAGTTGGCAAGTGGTCCCGAGGTTACAAGTTTTAGAGGTTTATTAGGCAGTGCTTGTTTCAGTTTTTTTATGAATGGATTCCTCGGGGGTTGGAAGTTTTTAAGCGATGTGGTTTTTATCCGGTGTTTAGTGGGATATAACTGACAATTTTGGTTACCTGTTCACTGTTTATAGGCAAACTTTACTTGGACGAACCGTGGGTTGTTGTAGTGGGCAATGATGAGCCATACTATATTATCATAGGGTTCAAGTTTGATTCCTTTTATGTTGAGTCATGCATTGATATTTTCTCAAGCTTACATTTCTATCTTCTTGTTTGAATGTAATTTGCAGGTTGTACATCAACAATTCAATCTTTCAAAACTCAACCGGACTTCCACTGAAGTTGGTTGCTTCATCAACGGATGATAGTACCATTAACCCTCTTCCAATGTTGCTTCGATTACTTGGCAAGAAACCATTTCAGAAGGTAAGATTAATCTGTTTTTGAAATTAAAGCATTCATTTTGTCTAGAAGAATATTTTTTGTATTGATTTATTATGGGCTTTTGCATACATGTTAACAGCAGGGACTGTGAAATAACAATACCAATTTGACAAAGGGTCCGAGAACAGTATAAGTATTTAGTTTATTTGGTTGCCTGTATTTTCAAGCTGTTTCTAAGCTATTAAGTAACCATTTGAGTTTTACTTCCTTTACAGGCTGATTTCACTCCAGAGGACCTTTACACGCGCAAACGTTCATTAGATCTTAAGGTGCAGAAGCTTGTTTCAATTTCTCTGTTTTTGGTCACAAAATGGTGATTTCCTGTTAACTATACAAATGCCGTGGCCTGTGACTCAAGTACGGTTTTGTCTTGTTAAATGGATATCAATGTCCACGCTGTGAATCTAGAATGCAATTTCTTGGGGTGATTTGTTTTCATAAACAACATAAGCACTTACTGTATGCTGATATTAAGTACTGCACACCGGGGTCTCTAACATGTTGAGCTCGATGTCATTGTAAATCCCTGTTTATTTCCATGTTGTGACCAGGATAACTTGGGAGTATCAATGCCACTTTTGCCTTCCCTGAAACGTCGCAAACCAACTACAGGTTCAAATGAGCAGGAGAATGAAGGAGAGGAGGATCTGTCTGATTCAGAATTGGACAAACTTGTTGGTGCATCGGAGAGTTGCCATCTGGAGGTTCTAACCTTACTCTCTTATGGGTTCCCACATATGCTTAATGGTATGCTTGCTTATTCCATTTGTCTTACATATTTACAAATTTGAGGTTTTTTAAATGTTTCAGGAAATGGATCCACCTTCTACTCTGTTGTGTGATCTGCGTCCATATCAGAAGCAAGCTCTGTGCTGGATGAGTAAATTGGAAAAGGGGACAGAAATGGAAAAGGCAGCGAAAACTCTTCATCCGTGTTGGAATGCCTACCGAATAGCTGACAAGTATGATTTAATTTGCTTGCTTTGGCTTAAGTATGAGAGTAAGGCTCTCTGCACTTTTCATTTGACTATGCATTGCCGATTTATTTTGGCTAATTATAGGAGGGCAACTGCTGTTTATGTAAATGCGTTCTCGGGGGAGGCAACGGCTGAGTTTCCTAGTGCCTTGCAAATAACAAGAGGGGGAGTATGTCACTACTTGTACCTCTACATTGTCAAAGAGAATGTGATTGTTGTGTTTTTTTCTTATCCAGGTGATTTAATTCTCATTTTAGTATCTGACTTTTTATTTGTTTGAAGATTTTGGCAGATGCAATGGGGCTTGGGAAGACTGTCATGACTATTTCTCTTATACTCGCAAACCCTGGTAAAGGGGGCTATGAGGTTAAGGGTGACAAGGATGAACTTGCTCTTGATCCTTGTATGAAGTCTGTTATCAAATCAAACCAGGAGCTGAATGAAAATGAGAGAAAACTTGATATCCAAAAATCCACAAATGCTTTACATAAGGGAGGGGGTACTCTCATAGTGTGTCCCATGACATTATTGGGACAGTGGAAGGTATTGCATTTCTTACAAGCGTGACATCTTGTTATCTTCCATTCTTCTATTTTATGTACGGCTTAAATGGTCAGAGTCTAGACACACCATACATCACAGGGGCTTGCCTGGTAGGTCAATTCAGAAGTTTACATGCATTTTCTTGTTCATGTGCAGGCAGAAATTGAGGCCCATGCTCAATCTGGATCTGTATCAATTTATGTTCATTATGGTTCAAACAGGTTGAGGGATGTGAAAGCTCTTTTGGGGCATGATGTTGTCTTAACTACATATGGGGTTTTGTCATCATCATTCCATTCTGAGGTTGGGCAATAAATTTAGTCCCAAGTACATTGAAGCAACTATAGAATAACTGGCCTAGCTGTTTCTGTAGCCAATGTTGCCATTTTTCACGTGTTGATATTAGCCTTTTTTTGTTTAATTTTGCAGAATCCCCATGAAGAAAGTGTGCTTCATGCAATACATTGGTTTAGGGTGGTTCTTGATGAAGCACACAGCATAAAGTCATCCAAAAGCCAAATGTCTCAAGCTGTATTTGCTCTCGTTGCTGATTGCCGTTGGTGTCTGACTGGAACTCCCATCCAGGTATGTATAGGTGCGCTATCTAAATGACAATAGGGCTTTGTGCAGTGTGATCACAGCTTATACTTTATTGTTGGTGCAGAACAAACTGGAGGATGTTTATAGTCTCTTCCATTTTCTTCGGGTTGAACCATGGGGTAATTGGGGATGGTACGTTCACTGTCCAATGCTTATATTTACTCGGTGTTTTTACGTGATATTTCATCACTGTTTGTAAACGTAACCTTTGTTAGAAAATTATGTTCATCTTGAAATTGCATTTAGCTGAAACTTTCTTTGATGTAGTGTTATTATTTTGAAGATCAGTGGGCTAATGCCTGTGAATTTCTAGAGAGTAGTAGAGCTTCACAAAGGAATGTGTTCAGGAGAAGTTCCTTTAACTGCATTTAGTAGAATTGATAAAACGATGTGTTTGATGAGTGGTTCCATTTTGGCTTATTAAGTCAGAATTGACAGCTGAATACAATGAAACTCTTAAAAAGGTCAATTTTTGATTGCATTTGAATGTCCATGTCCCTGTTTGGTTTACTTTATACAGCATTCATTCACTAGTTATGCTTCCACAAGAAACTGTGATTGTAAAAATAGTTTGCAAGCATCCTATAAAGTCTTTGATTCCATCAGCTTTCAGCTTTAGTTGTCAACCTTGATTAACTAATGAGTGTACCATCATATCAGTAATGTCTACATGCCGTGTTTTATTGTTTGTATTTGCAGGCAATTTTTATGGTGTTTTGCAGAGTTACTTTCTTTCAAGAATTGTGCTAATGTCGGAGTTGTACAAAATTGAAATTTTGTTAAAGTCATAAGCACTTAAATATCGATGACTTGGGCTTGGAGGTGAAACTATGAAATGATATCAACATCGTGTCTAAGTTCATTGGGTCGATGTGTATCAATTTCAAAAGTGACTTATGGGAATTCATACAGGAATGTGTTCCATACCAAGTCCCTAGTTGCCTGAATTTCGTTAGGGTTGAAAAAGGAAAGGGGTGCATCTCTTAAAGTGTTCCATTTGGTTGCATTGGACTGCTTGTGATCAAGTTCTATCTGGCTGAATTCATGTAGCATCTGTTAAGGTGTTCCTTTTTTGGTTGCATCTGACTGCTCATGCCTGTGCTAGGTTTTATATAGGATGCATGCAATTAGGCTTCCATAGGGAGTTGTGGTTAAAAATCATTAGTTGTTATATACATTTGGTCCTTCATTAGATTAGTGTTCTGAAACTCGCAGCCTCTAACTTAGACAACTTAAATGCAACACACATACAAGTAATGTGCACTTTCCCGCTATTGCATTGAAGTTAGACTGCTACTTTTCTGTTAAAAACATTGCATTCATTTAGGGTTCTCTTCTTCACTTGTACCTAGTCATGAGATGCAGGAAACTTATCTATTTTCTTTACATTTATTGAAACTCTGCATTATCTTCATGATAGTTGCTTATATGTGACATCTCAAAGACTTTGATTGTCCCTAGCCCAAGAATTGAGCACAAATCAAATTTGCTGGGACCAGGTTTTCAAATGGAAACTTGTGAATTTTTTTGTGCAGTTGCCTTGCTATTCAAATTGCATAGGTTGTTGACTTAAAAGAGCTTATTTGCTGTTTCTAGAGCAAGGAGGTTTTGGATGATCTATTTCAAGATCAGATGAGATCGATTTTGGTATGTGCCTCAAAATGTTGAGCTATTCTACATGCTGGACTCCATTTGTGATCCAAAACAGGGTAGAAATAGAGTAGAAATAACTTGAATTGTGCAAGGTTTTAGACTTCTTGAAGCCAGGGCAATGAATGCTCACAAGATTGAAAAGCAGGGAGAATACGGTGCTGCATGGGAACGGATTCAACTAAAAAGATAAACAATCTTCAAGATTGTAAACAACTAATAACTCCATGGTCTACTGTTTGAGGTGAAAGTTTTAGGCTGTCATATATGTGATTGGTATCTTTGGGCCTATATGACTGTTGGCAGAGAATTTGTTTTGGGTGTCAATGAAGGACTTAGCAGTGTTGTTCCTAATTTTAAATGCCATTTAAATTGCCTTGATTTCCATGTAAGATGAGAACCCCTTTCAGAAGAAATGGAAGCACCAAAATATGTAGGTTGCCTTGACACATTTACAATTTCTGGCCTTTGATGTAGTACACAATAACATCTATTAGAAGCCAATTTCAGTTTACTTTGTAATTCATAGGATGGAATCAGTGCCAGAGCAGTCATTGTGAGATACCACTTATTGTTGCAAATGACAGTCTAGGTGTATAGTATTTTTTAATGTGTTCTGACTTTGAAAATTTCATCCCAATTGACAAAACGAATGAGTTCTTACAAAAGATGTTCCATTCTCAGGAGTTGTAATTGGAATGCTGATCAAATTGCAACACAATGCTGCCAATAATTGGCAGGTTATAGAGGTTTACCATTTGATGATCCCACGATTTGGTCTTGCAAGGAATTTGTAACTCCTAGCTTGACTTGGGTGAAAAAGATAGGAAATTCATAAAAAGGATTGTGACTAGTGAAGTTTTCTGTCAATTGCCATTTTACACTGAGTGCATTGATGAAGCACATGAGTAGCAAGTTCTTGAAACCATCAGTTGTGCAATAGTCTTTATTGTTTAGCATGGAGAACTTAAATAGTGCTCTTATTAAATGTTGACCTGCAATGAACTTCTGTACTTCCACAGTTTTGCTTAAAACCAGAAAAAATGTAGTTTGTTACTTTGAGATGGTGCTATAGGTATGTTAACATTGATAGTGTAATCCTTGCATTTAAGTGCTTTACATGTGGGGTTAGTTATTTTATGCTTGTTCATAAGAAGATTGCTTTGCTTTGGACTGCAGAAATGTTTGTTACAATGGCATTCTAAAAACTATAAACCACTAAGAGATGCCGCTGAAAACAGTCTCAGGTTTACAAACATCATTGTGATGAACAATGCATAGTAGAAACAAAACCATGAACTGCAGGAGTGGAAATTGCTTGGTGAAAGTGGTGCTCTTTCAAACTATTTTTGTTCAATACAAACACTTGGCCAATGCTGAGCTGTATGGAGAACTACATTTTCAAATGAAAAGTAATTTTATATTATAATAAATATTTAGTGCCATTTCATAGGAAATTAATGACTGCCTGCACACTTAGGCTGCTAATGGTATTACAGTCTTCTATTTTAAAACCATGTTTTGGCATACCTTCCGCTTTAATACTGGCATTTATTGAAGCTGTGTACCCACAATCAAAATCAATATTTCCACCCAGAACCGAACCATTGCAAAAGTTTGCTACAGAATCTTAATTTACCATCTGGTTTAGTACCTTACACCTACAGTGGCCAGGGTTTTGCAAATCTGTAGCAAGGCATGCAAATGCCCCAGTGGTTGCCTTATTCAAAAAAACAAAACCCACATGTATTTTCTTACACTGTTGCCAAATTTTGATTTCATCTCATAGTTTCAATCTCAGATTCTATTAGGGTGTCATACTTTGAATAATATACTTGGTGGTGTCCAGGTGGTATAAACTTATTCAAAAGCCTTTTGAGGAAGGTGATGAACGTGGGTTGAAATTAGTTCAAGCTATCTTAAGGCCCTTAATGTTGCGAAGGACAAAAGACAGTACTGACAAAGAGGGCAGGTATGGATGTAGAGTTAGGCATTCATCTGGCTTTTGATGTCGAGTCCCTTTGAGTGATTCCTAATGTTTTGGTCATGAATATCCAGACCCATTCTTGTTCTTCCTCCAACTGATGTACAAGTGATTGAGTGTGAGTTTACTGAAGCTGAGAATGATTTTTATACAGCTTTGTATAAAAGATCTAAGGCAAGCACTTCTCCTCTGATCCATGGAAAAGAAATATCATAATAGTTTTGATTATTTTTTAATTGTGATTTTGGTTTGACTTAAATCTATGGTGTTTATTTTTATTTACAGGTCCAGTTTGATCGGTTTGTTGAACAAGGCAAAGTTCTTCATAACTATGCATCTATTCTGGAATTGCTTTTGAGGTTGCGCCAGTGTTGTGATCATCCGTTTCTTGTCATGAGGTAAGTTACTTTAGAATGTCCTTTGTGAAGTGATTTTTATCGATAAACATTATCTGGAGCTCTTATGAGCAGTTATATGTTGGTATTTGTGTACTAAGTGGTGTTGCTACGTTATCAACAGCCGGGGTGATACACAACAGTATTCTGATATGAATAAGCTGGCAAGGCGTTTTCTTCTAGGAAGCCAAATGTCTGTTAATGGAGATTCTTCTTCTGCACCTTCAAAAGCTTACGTTGAAGAAGTGGTCAAAGAGATTCGTAACGGTGAAAGAGGAGAATGCCCAATTTGTCTTGAATCAGTTGACGATGCAGTCCTGACTCCTTGTGCACATCATATGTGTCGTGAGTGCCTACTAGCAAGCTGGCGCAGCTCTTTGGGTGGTTCTTGTCCTGTATGCAGGTGACTATAGCATGGGCACTTTTCTTATTTGTTTCCTTCTATGGAAGGACATTGTCATGGAGAAGAAAAGTAGTTTATGGGTACTTTTATTGCATTGGGGATTTTGGACATCCCACCTGATATTAATCCGTTGTTATAATTTATGACCATTCTCTTACACTGATAAATGTTTGGTCTCAGACCGATTGATGGTTTTATTTTTCTTCGTTGCAGGAAAACTATAAGCAAACAAGATTTGATCACTTGTCCAACAGGTAGCCGGTTTCGCGTAGATGTTGAGAAAAATTGGACAGAATCATCAAAGGTTTTGGCTCTACTTAAACATTTGCAAGAACTCAAGGCCTCAGGCCTGAAAGGTGTTGTCTTCAGCCAGTGGACTTCTTTTCTAGACCTGTTGCAGATACCTCTTAGAAGGTAGGGGATTTTTTCTGTTTAGTTATTTTATTTTTGTTCTCTGTTCTATCAGGTTATTATTTTTGATACCTGATAAGGAGAAATCTGAGTTATTGGTGGTGATGAATATATAATTCGGAAATAGGATACAGCATGCAGGTGAATGAATAATGCCATATTGTTTTACATTGGGCTTGCAATACTTGGTTTCATTTGTAATGGTAGGTTTATGGATAAAAATTTAATTGCATTAAAAAGTAGATCCTGCGAAATTTAAAATCTGCTGACATCGGTTTTTGACTATAACACGGCGTTAGGTGCCCTGAGTCGGTAACTTCATAAATCTATTTCAACTAGATTCCAAGTATATTGTTTCATGAAACAACCTCCTTGAGATGTATAAGTAGTCTTGGGGTAGTTTCTGCTATTGTGTTTTACACAACTTATATGTTGCCATACCAAACATGTGTTTGTGACATGCATGTTGCTGGTAAATTTTGAAGCTTTTCTACCGCAGTTGGCCAACAATTGTACCTGCATTAAACATGTGATGCTTATTGAATTTGACAGAACAGACTTAAATAATCACAACCTCACTTAAATTTGACAGAACAGACTTAAATAATCACAACCTCACTAAATTGGTCAAGTCTCATTGGGATCTATCTTGTTCCAAGGATGAAATTTCTCGATGGCATCCATTAATTGAATAGTGTAGGCTACTTTACCTTTACCCCATGGTATGTTCATTCCATAAAGAATCCAAATAGAATGCATGGATAGTGACCGAGATATTATCACCTACCCCCAAAATTGTTTGTTTCCAACAATCGTTCTCAATAGTATTTGCATTCCTCGACTTCGAACATTTAGTTTGTTCTGAGCTTGCAAATTAAGAGCTTCAGGTTGGAAGGTAATGCTTACTGCAGTGTAATTGTTGTACGTCATAAGGTTGCTCCAAGGTTAACGATACGTAGCATTTTTGGGACCAAAATTACAGGATGAAATATGAGTTTGTGCGCTTGGACGGGACACTGAGTCAACAACAAAGGGAGAATGTGATAAATGAATTCAGGCAAAATCCAGACGTTTTGGTAGGGTATAGTTTTTTCTGCTATAAGGGATTTTGCATTTTGGTGTGATCTGGAGTTTTAAGCTGTTAGTTTTCTTATATTTCCTATTTTCTGGTTGTAGGTGATGCTAATTTCTTTGAAGGCGGGAGGAGTGGGAATAAATTTAACCGCTGCATCTCATGTTTTCATCATGGTTATAACTCTTCCTTCCCAAACCTTTGGGCTTGATTTCATCCTTGTTAAATTTATTTCATTTTTGTGCATTTTGTTTTTTAAAATATTTCAGGCAGCAGCCGAAGCTCTGAAAATTAAAAAAAGGGTTATATCGATGTTTTTCAGCAACCATTAACATTTTTATACAAAACTTCATGTTTTAAAGATTGGGTACTAGGATAACAAATTTCAGGACGAAACAATTTTTTTAAACTAATTATCACTTTCCACATCACTGGTCCATGTACCAAGAGGGGTGTTTGTGCTTACGCTGTTCTTAGTGCTTGCGCTGCTGATGTAGTCTCTGTTCCTTCGGGAAGGTCACCCCTATAGCATACGTTTGTCTAAAAATGTCTCTCAAATCCATATAATTGTTTCTCAATCCTCAATGTTACTATATTTCATTGTTTTTGCTTGTGCACACTGATATGCAAGTGATTTCAGTGTTTTTAGTAAGTTCCACAAAGCTGATCATATCCTTGCAAATTTTGCTGTGTTGGAGGATATAGACGTTTCTTCTGGTTGTATTGCCTAGGTGTTTGGCCCTCCCAGTTGACTTTAAAATGATATTACAGGAAGCTGAAGCCCCTAAGTTTTGTTTTGGATGGGAGGCTAAACTTTTTCAAAAATTAAGGTTTTTATGTAAAATCATGTAAAACAATAGATAAGATTGAACACATCAATCAAAAAATAAAACATACTATAACTATATTTGAATCATACTGTTTTTTAATGAAGAAATAAATAAATTAAAAAATATAATAGTGATATTTGGATTTCTCTGCTTTTTTTATCTCAACTTTTTAAATCCTATATTCTTTTGATTTTTTTTTTTTTAAATCCAGGCTTTCTTGTGAAGACCTCTTCTCAATCTCTCCTTATTGTCCCATGCTATTCCTAATTAATTAATGTCAAAACCATTCTAATCCCTTGCTCCATCAAAATTAGGGTTGTTCTATGCCATCTCCCTCTCTTCCATCATTGTGCATGGAAATTTGAAAAAGATGAAATAAATAATTTATTCAAATGTTGCTCAATACCATCATCTTGCGAATCTGTGCTTTATGACTAAGACTTTGCTCTGAATATTCCAAAATACTTAACAGATACAGATGTTAGAATATCATGCATTGTAAATTCATAATGTCTATCTAGTATGCTTCATGTGTTGTAAATTCATAATGTTTGTCTAGGGCGCAATTTAGTTATATACGGTTCCTGTCATTAGTCAAAATTTTCTTGTACTTCACAGTGCATATGGCATTTGTAAACTTCATGGATTGTTTTTCTTGGGATTGATCTGGTGGGCATTCTCGTCTTTCAAACAGGATCCCTGGTGGAACCCTGCGGTTGAGGAACAGGCTATAATGCGCATTCATCGCATCGGTCAGACCAAAAAAGTTACCATCAGGCGGTTCATTGTTAAGGTTATTATTTTAAGGGCATTGAAATCATTTACTTTGTTCAGTCTGTATTTGCTTTCAACAATTTATTATTTCTATATTCATGGCCAATTCACTAAACAAGTATAGGGATCAAAGGCCTACAGGTTCACTCCATAAATACATGTTAAGATCTCTGAATTCTGCACTTAATAAATTTGAGGTTAAAATATATCTATGTTAGTTCTTTTATTCTACTTAGCTGGGCTGGGCTGGTTCGGTTTGGTTCGGTGTATATGGTAAGTGGCACATATAGCCCAGACAGACTAGGGCAGGTTCTCACTACATGTCTAAGTTTTGTTATATGTATAAAGAGGAAGATCTCTTCCACCAGGGCTGTAAAGCACTTGGTTTTGCTGTGAAGATAAATTTGTCTGAGGTTGCATTGTAGTCAAACATTTTAGGATTGCTGTGAATGGTTTGTCAAATTCTCTAAGACCCTTTTTTGTGTGATTGATCATGTAAAGGGAACCGTGGAAGAGCGGATGCAACAGGTGCAGGCCCGCAAGCAGCGCATCGTGGCAGGAGCTCTGACTGATGGAGAGGTCCGCAGTGCTCGGATTGAGGAACTCAAAATGCTCTTCAGATAAAACCTTTGGCTGTGGGACTCCTCATCTTTCACCATTAATCCCGGTGCTTAGGAAAAGCAGCCACAAACATTCTTCTCGATTTGGGGAAACGGGTTAAATTCATATTGGGATTCATTTGAGAATTTTACACAGAATTCCCAGAGTATTTTTGTAATTTAAATGGTGAACGAGAGCATAGTTGGTCATTCCAGATTGGCCCTGAGTTGGGTGTACTGGGGTTGTCCAGGATGCCTTAAATTGCATCCCATGTATGTATTTTGTACGCTGAAATCCGACACTTACCGTTGTGAACATTTATCTAAACAAGATTTTATCAGAGCAAAGATTTACATCAACTTTTAAAATTTCTCCCATAAGCCAAATTTTCAAATGTCAAAAGAATCGATGCATAAGAATTTTGTAGCCTCAGCATCACTCAGACTACGAGGCAGTTCTCCATATCGTTTAAGTTGCAAGGACCGTTTGCACTTTTTTTTGGGAGTGTATTTAGGTTAAACTGATTTGATTAATGATGTTATTTATTCAAAATGATGTTAGAATGAATATGGTTTCAATGATATGCATTAAATTGCCTGTATCCCTTTCAGTTAAAGACCCGGATCTGGTGCCATACGCAGAGCACAAATCAAAGGCCCGGGGTAAAGATATTAAAGGCGAGAGAATCGGGTGTTGGGGGCATGATTTAAATCTTGTGTACTTAAGGTAATCAATCACAATCACATAATTGCATTGAATTGAAGGCAACATGTAACCAAATTAATATTATAAGATATGTACCCAAATCAATATTATAAGATTATGATATTGATTTGGGTGACAAAATCAATGATATACAAAGTGCACTAGTATTTATAAGTTGAATGAAGTATGCATAAGTAAAATTGGATTTGAATGATTGTATCTTCATTTCAACTCATTTTCCATTTTTTATATTCTTTTGTTAAGTTTATAGGTGAAAACTTATATATATACATATATATATATATATATATAGCATTGGATGTTAATTGTTTTGTTCAAAGATTATTATCATAATTAAAAAAAAGGTAGGAGGGAATATATAAGAATGGTAAACCTAAAAGAAGGGGATGGAGTTTGTAGAACATTTATATTTTTAATATGGCTTAGTTACAAAAAGTTATTAGTTTGTAGAACATTTATGTTTTTAGTATGGCTTAGTTACAAAAAGTTATTAGATGTTAATATAGATATTGAAGGACCATGGGGATAAGGAGATGAAATTAAAGTATTTAAAAGAAGTTTCTATGGAGGACACTTTTTTGGAAAGACTTGGTTATTAGGGTATTTTTATTAGTTAGTAAATAGTTAGTTTTGCCAGTAGGGAAGAGCAATAAATTGAACATTAGAGAGTATCTTTGGATTAATTGTGAAGGAAATTTTAGATTATTAGAAACCTTCTTAAATATCTTGCATAATATAGGGATCTTTTCATTAGAAGATGTAGTCTACCTTAATGGTAGAAATATTTGGTCTCAAGGTTGGTAAACAATAGTTTTTGAATTTGTAAGATGAAAAAGTAGACAAATGGATAAACTTTGTGAACATGTTAAAACATGGTAAGTGAACATTAGAGAGTTTCTTTGGATTAATTGTAAAGGAAGTTTTAGACCATTAGAAGCATTAGTAAATATCTTGCATAATATAAAGATTTTTTCATTAGATGTAGTCTACCTTAATGATAGAAATATTTGGTCTCAAGGTTGGAAAACAATAGTTTTTGAATTTGTATGATGAAAAAGTAGACGAATGGACAAAAACTATGTGAATATGTTAAAACATGGTGCTACGAAGTTCATAAATCAAGAAGACTTAACGAGGTGGCCAAAATATAAAGATAAGGGGAATATATAGCGAAAATGAGATATTTTGTTAAAATGGAAGAGTTATAGGGAGAAGAAAGACTATGGTGATGTAAGCAAGTATGGAAATTGGACAAAATCCATTGAAATAAAAAATATTTCATTGATTGGTTGTGGTCAATAAAATTTTAACATTAGATAATTGTCAAAAAAAGAGTTGGCAAGGTTTAAGTAGGTGTATTATGTGCAAGTAAAGAGGTTTATTTGAAGATTCATTTAATCATTTTTTAGGGGAGCAAGCTAGAAACCCCCAAAAGAAAATCTTCAGATATTCATCATTTTATGACGTGTCGAATTTATTTTTAGGAATTTGGTTCTCTAGCTTCTCATCTTTTAATCTTTTGATTTGTTCAAGCAATCTCTAATTATTATGATTATTTTTTGTATAGATAATTTATCCTCTAGATCTTGGTTCTCCTCTTTTAATTTATGATTGCACTTCTTTGTATCTTTGACTTCATGATTTGTGTCTTGTATTTTAGTTGATTAAATTTTGAAGAATTTATCTATCAAACTAGGGTAAGTAAACTTACGAGGTTTCAACACCATGTGTGGAAAACTAGCTTTGTAGTCACTTAAGATTCATGTAGAGAGTAAATCTAATGTAGACTTAAAGCAAGAAATTGGTAGAAACGTTAGTACTGATTCAAACATTAGGTGTAGATTTGTACTCATACTTCGTTTGGTCAAATAGTGTTAAAGTCGAATGAGTCACCTTAAGTTATGAGTCATAGTTTGGTTTTAAACTTAAATGAAAAGTACAGGAAAATACATTCTTTGCAAAGAAGACAAATTAATCTATTACTCTTCAATTAAAATCACTCATTCAGATAATCTTATTTCAAACTTAACTGCTAAATTTGAGAGGTTACACGTGAATACATGAATTACAAAATTTCCAATAATTTTTAGACAATTATTGGAATTCTTGTGTTTATTGGATTTCTTGTAATTTTAGAAATTAAAGGAATTGTCTATGTACATGAAATCACAGAAACTTGCCTTCGATTACAAGAATTGCAGAAATGAGAAGAAATTGCAAACAAGTCATTTCTACTGCAAATATTTAAACAAAAACACAACACATACCAGGGGCCCTCCTGGGATATGTTGCCAATTAAACTCAAAAGATTAAGAACACACCAACACCATGGATGGATCACAAAGCTCTTTATTGCATTTAATAGTGGTTAAAAATTACAAGTGACAAAGATGACTCTTCAAGAGTAAGATCGAATTTCTTCACTAACTGCTTACAATCATTGACTTGTGTCTTTATATATTATTACATGGCCAAGTCGCATATGTCTAGAATAGTATTCAGTGCCTCTTTTTTTGCAGAAGTTACAATAAGATATCATATTGAGCACAAGAGATAGGAGACCCATGATTGTAGAAGTTGTTCCCTTGATTTTCTTGATTGGGAAATCAGTTCAAACCCATTAAGCTTTGAATCCTAGATCTTAGGAGTAGAGTTGTAGGTCCTTCAACTATTTCATGCAGATTTTTCTGATCATAATTGCTAAGTTGATCGAGTGTTGACTTGAGGTGGTGAGCTGCTTGAATGTAACAAAAATGAACATGTCACCAACTCAAGATATTTGCGAGCAGTCGCCAAGTGTTATATTTGATTTTGATGGAGCGCCTTCATGCTGGACTTGGACTCATTACACACTAAATACTTGTAATATTTGCAATGCCGGTAACTTAGTGAGTAAAATGACTTTTAACTATGTTTATAAACCAAAATAAAGAATTTTCAGTTAAGAACAACTTTTTACCTTTATTATGTATATTATGTCATTATGCTAGTGAAAATGGTAAAAAAGGAAAGATTTTGATAAAAAATGAGGGTGAATGGCTTGGTTGAAACAATGAAAAGAGAGTCAAAACTAGCACCCAACAATTTGTGCAAGTAATTTTTTACTATGATCTTTTAAATGAGAAATTTCCTCATCTTTTTTCTAGTAAGTTTTTTTATCAAATTTCTTTTCGTGCTTTTCAATTTTGTTTTTGCAATGCTTTATCAATTTGTTGATATTTTACTATTTCATTCTCTAATTTCTTCATTGTGATACAAGTTTTTGATAGTTTTTGAAAATGATATTTTTATATTTCAAGATTGACAAATACTCAAACTCCTTTATACAATTAGAACATTTAGTTTGGCTCCATATAAATTTGTTATTTTTCTTTTACAATTCTATGATAGGATTTGCAATCTTTGAAAAATGTTCTACAAATCTCTTATAATAACCAACTAAGTCGGGGTTTCTATAGAGGTATCATGGTGGAGAGCTTTGCAAGGTCTTTGTAGAGATCTAATTTTATTTCGATGATTGTTTTCGACAGTTTTTGGGTGGGAATTAGGTGGTAGGTGGGTCCTTTATGGAGGAGGAGCTAGTGGATTAAGGTGAGGGGGACACCTCGATGTCCCCAACCATATTTTGTATTGTTGAAGAATTTCGAGAAGTACTTAGATGCACCAGAGATTTCTCTATGAACGTCAGGAGAGAGGTACAATCGATTGGATGGATATGTTGTTGTCACCTAGTGAGTGTGTGCAGGAGGGAAGACCTGTTGCAGTTCAAACAAGGATAGATTTGTCTATGTTGACATTCAAGGAGGGTAAGTTGTCATCCTTGATCTTGAAGCTAATGCAATCACCAATGGTTAGTGACCATTTTGGAGGTAGAGCTAAGGATAGCAAAAAACATGTGTGAAGGTTTGCTTTGATCACGTTAGGATGGTGCTTTGCCATGATGTTGGTTTGGATCTAGTCGAGAAGCTATCTGCGCAAGCTTTAGTAGGAAAGTTCACGGGGAATACAATTTCGAGACATAATTTGATTAAATTGATGGAGGTTGGATGGATGAAGGTTTTGGGATATATGTTGAAATTTCACTTGTCGGTAAAGGGATGGTTGTGTTTTGAATTTGTGTCTGAGAAGGATCTAGAAATGATTCTGGTGAGAGCATGGTTATGGGGTCCTTCGAACCTGACATTGAAGCATTGGATCCTGGGTTTTCATCTATGCTCTAAACCTTTTATTGTCCAAAACATTCGGGTTTTGTTACTAGGGCTCTCAGTGGAGCTTTGGTCAAAGGCAATTTTGGTCTCAATAGCTAATTCTATTGGAAACTTTATATTTTGTGATGAGGAGTGCCTTGAGCAAGAGGACAAAAGGATGGCCAGGGGCCTTGTGGAAATTGATCTAAGCAAAGGGTTAGTGCTGGATTTGGTGGTGGCATGGAATGATAAGGTTTTCATTTAAGAGTTAGACAATTGGAAAATACTGTTTAAGTGCTCAATACGTCAGAAAACTGGCCATCTTCGGAGGGATTGCTTGGAGTCCTTGGTTGAGTCAAGGAGGCGAATGCATCGACTCAAGGGTTCAACAATGGTGGTTTGGAAAGATGATGAAAGGATAAATATGAGAGAGGACTTGATGCAAGAGGTCGAACATTGGCATGAACCTTTGGCTCAGGATTTTGTTAGAGGAAAGGTCGAGGACAAGGGATGTCAAGTCGAGATGGACGTAGCCTTGAGCTTGATTTGTAAAGGTATGTATCCGACAATGATGTTCACCTTAATAATTTGGATTTAGAGTTAAAATCGATGACCTCTCCTTTTATGTTTGTGATTGAAGGGGGTAAGGGGAGTAGTCCTGGTCAGGGGATGGAATGTATGGAGTCTTCTGTTAAAAAAAGGGACGTAGAACTGGTTGATTCTCTAGCCTTGGGTGGGGATCTCAACTCTCTTGCTATTGACTATGTTTCTAATCCTCCTCGGTATGATCTTTAGTCCTTGAAATCAAAGGGACTGACAAAAATTGGAATTGTTGATGGGGGTCTAGCATAGAATCCTGTGATGATAGGTCCCTAGGCTACAAATAATTTATTTCAAAAGCAAAGATAAAGGCTTCAAAAGAAGTTGTTCAGGAGAAACAACAGACAATTGACATGGTCCTTAGAGCACCGAAGCCCTTGGGAGGGGTTTCTAAATGATTTTTCTTTCTCTGAACATGTGTGCGGATAGGGGAGCCCTAAAACAAAGATCTCTCCATAGAGTGATAGAGTTGTACAAACTGGGTTTTGTATTGTTTCAAGAAACTATGGTGTTCGAGGATATGGCTATTGATATTATATCAAAAAAATTGCCGAATTGGAGTTTTAGTGCCTTAGATTATGAGGGTATGTGAGGGGGTTTAATTTTAGCATGGAATGACTCCTTTGGTGTGTTAAATTCATATGTTTATGATGTAGGGATCCTGGTGGAGGGGGAATTCAAGGAGTTGGGGAAGATTGTCAAAGTTTTGAATTTTTATGGTCCATATGTGCACAAAAAAAGTTTCTAGGAAGCTCTGGAAGCATAAGGATTATTAAAGGAGCCAAGTTTGATTTTAGGGGGGGATCTAAATTTGACTCTCTTGGGTAGGGAAGTGTGGGGGAATTCGACCATACTGGATCCTCTTGCTACTTATTTTGTTTATCTTTTTGAGTCTTCTAAATTAGTATATGTGGAGCCTGTGCCTTTAGGCTCGACATGGATAAATGGTGGAACTGGATTTGTTGGTGTCGCTAAAATATTGTATAGGTTCTTGTTGGAAAAATAATCTAGTGGAGTGCTTTGATCGGTATAGACCTTGGATCAGTTTGGGAGGGTGATAAGACCAAAACCCAATTCTACTTTATATTGAATCATGGTTTGTCAAGCCATCGGGGCCTTACAAGTTTAATTTTGCATGGCTTTAGGAAGAGGATTTTTTGAAAATAGTTCAAGGGAATTAGAGGATTTTTAACCTAGATTTGGTAGAATATGCAAAGACCCAATTTGTGGATAGTTTGAAGAGAATTACGTGTCTTATGGCGGATTGGGACAAGGTTCAAAGAGTTGATTGACAAGCAAAGCTTCTGAAAGTGGAAGAGAAAATTGGAAGGATATATTCAAGCAATAGTACAAGAGTTTTTTCAGTGACAGAAATGGAATAGGTTAGAGGAATGGAAGAGTTGAAAGCTTTCCCGTTGGCCATTGAAGAGACATCATGGCGTCTAAAATGTAGGGCTATTTGGTTGAAATAAGTAGACGATAATACTAAATTATTTCATAAGTATGCAGATCATAGGAGAGTTGTTAATACCATTTGGGATTTGGATGGACATGATGGCTCCAAAACAAGATCTTTTAAAGATTTATTAGAGGTAGGGCTGGATTTCTTTGAGAGTTTGTTTAAGGAATTGAAGGAGAACATTATTATTGATTAGATGAGAATTGTGAAGCTATTCCCTCGTTTTTTCGATCCTGAAGTAAGTGAGTTGGGGGTCCTGTTACTAAGGAGGAATTGAAGGAGGTGCTTCTAGGCTTCAAAAAGGAGAAAAGTCCATGCCCAGATGAGTGGATTGTGGAATTTTATTTGGGTTTCTTTGATCTTCTAGGATATGACACAGTCAGAGTGGTGGAAGAGTCCCGTCTATTGGGAAGAATTTGAGGGGCTATTAATGCCACATTCCTAGCCTTAATTCCTAAAAAGTCTTACCCCTCTTCTTTTGGTGATTACATGCTTATTTCTCTATGTAATTTGATATATAAAGTGATAGCCAAAATTATAGCATGATGTCTGAAAGGGATGTTTTCAGAGTGCATCTCAGAGGAGCAATTATGATCTAGGTGGACATTGGTGGTCACCCACCTATTCCACTGGTTCACAACATAGTTTTCCATCTTGGCAGTTTTTCTACGGTTTTTAGGGTCTTGAACTTTCGTGGCCATTTTGAGGCCCTAAATGACATTTTTTGGCACGACAACACTAAGCATGTAGCTATAGGAAGATGCTACGTTGAATGGAATGTGTACTTCTCAGCTAGAACTTTTCGATGGGATACTGAGTGCCCCAAACATAGATCATATGTAAAAGTTACGCCCTCAGGAAGTTGATGTAACAACTACCCCCATTAGGCCCCACACAAATTTTAGTATTTCATCTCCCAAGGTTAGGGTTTTGGATGCTTATGGTTTTATCATTAATGATTTATGTTAAAAATGACTTTTCAGCCTCACTGTAAAGACATCTTCTTGTGAATGGGCATAACCGTCACATCTCTTCTTAGAGATAAACTGTCACTATTCTAGCGAGTTCATCTCACTCTGTATTTTATAGTTCTTGCATATTTCATTTCATTAATAGAAATCAAGTATTACTGTATCTCTGTGTTTCTATCATTTTTTTTGTTGTGTTTTATCTCGTTCCCTCATAAATCCAGATTAGTGGTATTAGAGAAGTCTGGTCTTTATTTGTTTCTCCGTGCATGTCCCCAATGAGGTTAAGGTATAAGGATTTGGGACTCAACCTATTTGAGCCTCTAAAAGACCATCCTTGACGACATTGATGAACTCCCATGGTAGAAGAAAAGAGAGATGAGGGAGTAGGATATCCTATTCAGCTGTTGTTCGAGGAATCCCTCACGCAACAAAGGGATGATATGATGGATAATTTTTCCCAAATCCTTCGGCGACTGTTGACAACAACATACATGTCTTCATCAAGTGGCCACTTTGGAGGCGTCACCCTTTTCAAGATGCAAGTTAATTTTGATATTCCCATATTTGAAGGTCAATAGATGCAGATGCTTTGGAAAAGTGGTTGAATCTACTAGAAGATTATTTCTTTGTCCACAATTTTTCCGATAGGGAAAAGATCACCTTTGCACTCCTTAAGGTTGCCCCCCATCTCAAAAATTGGTGGGAGAATTACTGTGAGAAAAATTCCATAGAGGAGTTTGGAATGTTTGAGGCCGAATCCACTTGGGACTCTTTTATGGATGCCGTTAAGGAACAATATTACCCGGTTGGAAACTATGACAACTAGTACACGAGATGGACCACACTACGCCAGGAGAGGGATCAAATAGTGTCGAAATTCACATATACCTTCCATACCTTGTGCACCAAGCTGAGTATCAAATACTTCGAGCGACATCTGGTTTTAAAATACCATGGGTGTCTACACAAGTACATCCAAACATAAATGGAGTTTCTGGACATCTCGTCATTGGTAGTTGCTTATGGATATGCTGTCAAGATCGAGTAGAAATTTAAGCAGTGGAATAAGTGGGAATTCAGGTCTACAAATCCGTAACAATTGAAGTATGGTAAAGGAGACCCTAACTCACATAACAACTAACCTCAAGACAACCATGCTAAGTCTCAAGAAAAGAAGGGTAACATGAAGATGAAGAAGGACACTAGAAAGTGGTGTGATTTCCACAAAATCCTTTGGCACAACATTGATGAATTCCGCTCGAACAATCATTGGTGGCCGAGTTCAAAGAAAAAGAGTCAAACCTTGATTTAGACTCTGATTCATAACACAATAAAAGAAAAAGGTGTTACACACCAAATTCCCACACTACTAAGTGTGGATTTGTGACACTTTAGTGAGGGAATGTTTATCATAATCCCTAGACATGTTAGGAGAAAAATTTATCATATGAAGGTCAAAATACCATGTGCACATGTATTATTCTTTTTTATTGAAAAAAACAAATTAATTTAGTGTGAGAATCTACTTCACATTTAGTTTCCTAATCTTAAGGAGAATTTGAGAATCTCATCGATGGTTGAGAGATTTTCTCAAACCAATATCCTAATTTGATGGATCTTGAGAGATATTTCCTCCCTAAAATCCTTGAGAGATATTTTCTCACTAAAAATCCTTTAGAGATATTTTCTCCCCAAAAATCTTGGAGATCCCAATTTAGTGGATCTAGTGAGTGATTTCTTCCATGGTGGTTAAGCCTCCAAATCCTATATAATGAGGGCATTCCAAGGTGAAAAGTAGGGAGGCAAAAGTGTATATTATATTTATGATATTAAGAGAAACATATTTAGAGTTCATTCAAAGATTGAATTGGAAACTTGGAGGAATGCTAGCGCAACAAGGTTGTAAGTTCCCATGTTTTCATAATACATAACTTGGCCTATTTCCTTCATACCGTTGTTTGCACATGTATGCCTATATATATAGATCTGTTCTTGTCTAATGATATATTGTAGAAGTAGAATGTACTATTCTGTTCCTTGCAAACTTTCTTCATCTTGATCGCAACTTGGACAACAAGAAAAAAGATTGAAGATCAGCGAGGACGATCGTCAAAAAGGAGTAAGTCACTTCTTTCTTCTATCTTCTTTGCCTATACATATGTTATTAGCTAGTATGTTCTTCTTATTGGCATCCTTCTTGTGATTCTTTGGATTTAGAGCTTAATGTAGATTTCAACACTTATCTTCAGTGTGATAATCAATATTACAATGGTTGTTTTGGATCTTTGCATTGATGTGCAATGGTTGTTGTCTTTTTATCCTTTCCTTTCCACTTCTTCTTTCCCTGTTTGGAAGCATACCCGTAGGATTCTACTTGGAACTACTTGGTTTCCATTTAGTCTTTCCCATATTCTCTACATATTATGCTTGCGAACATGCGTCACCAATTTTCATTGGTTTAAAGAGCATTAATTGCCTTCTTAAACGACTGTGTAGACCTCCTAGATACTTGAGAAATACATTTGTGTTCTTGGGAGATATACCCAACATAATGACCATTTTTCTAAACTTGGTGCTGTGCTCTTACACATTGCACTCTACCCTTATTTTTGTTGAAAGTAATGAGAATGGAAATACTATTCCTATCGTACCCAATAAGGTAGAATTGGGACTTAATAAGGGTTTTAAACACCTCCCACTTAGTTATTGGGGGATCACCCTCCAACTCAAGTGTCTTAGTGTGACTTTCCCACCAAGTTTGGGTATGTCTCTCTAACTTAGTTGGGAAAATCATAATATTTTGAGATTCTCCTATGTTATGGATATTGAAATAAAGTTCTAATTATTGCAACCATTGATTCAATTTAACAAAATCAATCTCACATTGACAGGTTTTGATGTCCACATTTGCTTCCACTTTAAATAGAGATTGTGAATAAGTGATGGAACTAGAACTTGGTCTCTCTTTCTCTGGCTCTTTTTTTGACTCCTTTTTGGGTCTTCATTATCTCCATATTTCCTATCCAATCCATATTATTAGTTAGAGCTACCAAACTCCCCAAAAGATCCAAACTTGTTCTCTAGAGATGCCATGAGGATGGACATGTTGCGAGAGATGTCAACAACTTGTGTTTCCATCTTTGAAAATCTCTCTTTCGACTCATCCCATGGATTGTTAATGTACTCATTTTCCATGGATAGGGTTTTAAAACTTCTTTATTACACCACTTTTGGATCCTAGAACTTCCCACAAAACACCAAACAAAGCTTCTTTGATACCAATGTGATTTGTAATTTGTCGTGGATATTCCACTGGAATGGTTTGTCACAAAAGATTTCACAAAATTTTGAAATATCTTATTATGAAATGTTTTACTTTTCATTTAGACTTAATATTACTAGCTTAGCGCACAAAATAATGGCATAAATTGAAATTGAAATGAAAGAAGCTAAGCAAATAACACACCATCCACATAATGAACAAAAGATGTACCTTGGGAAAACCCAATACAAGAAAATCCTAGCTAGAAGATGAGGCCTATGCTCTTGTTCTTTTCTTCTTAATGATAAAATGCAAGTGCAAATAAAGTACACTCATTATGGACTTGCCATATACACTGTGGCTTGAATGGATGCTACATGATATTCTACTTCCTCTATTATTCTTATTCAATAAACATTGTATCTAGAGACAACTCAAACACCTTAAACAACCTCTCATAGAAACAGATCAAAGATTAATACGCTAGTGTATTATGTGGTTAAACCCCTCAAAGAGGGAAACAATCCATGACCCTAGCCAGTAAGACCACTTGAGGCAGTATATTAATGCAAAAGGAAAAAAAATTTACATATGAGTTTCTCACAATCGATCATCAACAAATGACCCTCCATGCTCTTTAAATAGAGATCATAGACCAATCAAGTGCCAAGCCACATATCAATATAGCCATTAGTATATAGAAGAATATGAACCATTGGATCTCTTTATGTCTAGAACATATCATGACCATTGGATTACATAACTAAAAATGCACACTAATGAAACACATTTTACCTAAAGACACATTAGACCAAGTTGATTTGAACTGAATCCTAAGTGTCTAAATATATTAACATCACCCCTTACGAACAACTTGGGATATGATTGAAGGATTTACAAAGGTGACACAATAGGCGAAGAAAGGAGACATTAGAGCCTATCCCCCCTTAATGACAACTTACTAAACTCCTAACATAGATTGAAGTTTAGAAAAATTTGTTTCTGTAAGAGACTTTGTGAAAATGTTTGCAACTTGATCATTTGAAGGGAAAAAGAGCACTTTGAGAACATGATCTTGAATAATTTTTTTGATGAAGTGCATGTGTAGCTCAATGTGTTTTCTGTGCTGATGTTGAATTGGATATTTGTTGATCTTAATGACACTTTGATTGTCACTCCAGCGTGTGGTTGGATACTACTGTCGGAATCCAAAATTTGAGAGGATATGTTGAATCCACAAGGATTCTTGACTTGCATTAATTGCTGCTTGATACTCTAGTTCTGTTGAAGAAAGATAAAGATATTTTTTCTTCTTACAAGCCCAAGTGACATCTCTAGAACCAAGATTGAAAACATAAATCTTGCAATCTTGAGTGTAAACAAAGCTTAATGATTGGAATCTTGCAACTGTTTCTCAACTTGGATAATCGACACATAATTGAAAATAAGCGACATTCTTAGAGGTCGATGACAACGATGATGAAGATGAATTTTTTTTGCTTACTATGATGAAGAGGATGTGGTTTTCAAGGCGGAGCAGTGTGCCAAAGATGATGACATTGTTGAAGAAGAATTCTTGGCTTTGAACCCGACGAAAAATAAATCACAGAAGTTGTTGAAAGAATCTACAACCATCATCCATGTGGAAATTCCTTGAGAGGTTATGGTGATGCTCTTTTGGAGTTTTGAAGAGAACGTAAGAAAGGAGGCCATCATATTCTTTTTCGATGATTGAGATTGTAGGCCTGTAGCATTGGAAGAATAAAAAAATTGGATCTAAGTTGATAGTAGATCTGTAATATCTATGCAACTCCATTTAAATAGAATCGATCCCCACAGTTGAGCAATGACTGGGCTTAGCTATGTTTTAAAGTTGCAAACATCTAAACCATCTGACTATTCTCCTATCCGATGTTTGAAAAGTGATCGAAAGAAACGATATCTGGACAATGGATTAGGAGTTCCACTTTAAAGCTTTGACATCCTTATAAAGTGTTACCGTTAAATACATTCAGGTATCAGAGGGCACATAAATCAAATTTATATCGAGACTCAAGCTAACCGGGTGTCCGACATTCGATATTTGACCTTACATGAAACTAAATGGAGGTAAAACAAAATTAAAAGTTTTCATTTAAAAATTGGAATAGGTGTGATAAAGGGAATTTTTAGAGATCCATTGTGTTGTACATGACAAGTAAAGTCCAAGTTTAAGTTTAGTAAAATAGAGTCAAAATCCCAATGAAAGTCCATGTTGGGTAATGAGTTTTAAATTAATATTTTAAGAAAATCCAAAAAAGGATGGGTTGCTTAAGTTACATTGTATTTTTTATTATTTTAAGTCAATACAAAAGTTAATAAGGATGAGTGGAATTGTATTGGGTATGTAATAAAAGGTTTATAAAGGTCTTAGTGAGAGTACACTGATTCAAAGAAAGGGGTCCAAGTTCAATGGTCATGTAATGAAGTCTTTGAAAAGTTAGAGTAAATACAAGTTGAGTCAAGGTCCAAGTCAAGTTAAAGTTAAAGTTGAAATCCAAGTTAAGATTAAAGGTGCATGATCAGTGTTACCCGACACCTTTAACATTGTTGTATTTTGGGTGCATGATCGTTTGTACCCGACACCTTGTGTTTATTGTGCTTATTCTTTAACATGCGAGTGTGAATCATTAAATTTTAAAAATGGGCAAAGGAGGAAAAAGACTTCAAACAACTAATCAAGAAATTGAACTACTATAACATGATCTTGAAGATGATTTACAAGAAATAGACAAGTTACAAAAACAAAATCATTCCATAATTGGCAAAGTTGTAGAATTCAGAACACAAGATAATGAACTTTATCATGAATTTTTTAGTTTTGCTACACAACACATTGACACATTAGAAGAAAAGTTGCAATCACTAGATCAATTTGTAGATGATATTTTTAAAATTCAAGATCAAAAGGAAAAATTGATAGAATCACTGTAGCAAGAGTTATTGGCAAAGGAAAATGTGTTATTAGCACTAAAAAATGAAGTAAAACAATTAAAACAAGAGAAAGTGCAATGTGATGCAATCTGTGATACAAGTGACCTGATCCATAAGATTGATAGTTCGTGTGATACTAGTTTTTTGGTTGATGATGTTGATGTACATATGTCTCTCTCTTATTCTGAGACTCCAAATGATGATTCTGATGATGATTCTCCAAATGATGACCCTAATGATATTTCTAAAGATGAATCTCTTACCGAAGATGATGAACTAGGTTGATTTTAGAAACACACAAAGGGGATAGGTTCAAAACTTATGAATAATATGGGTTATGATGGCAAAGGTTTAGGAAAGAATTTTCAAGGTATCCAGAGGCCTATACAAATATGTGTAAGACCAAGAAATGAAGGCCTTAGTTATGAATCTCAAACAAGCAATGCAACCATCAAATTCGTGAAAGCAAAAACATTGACAACAAGTGAATCATCTATTTAAGTAGAAATAGAAGTAATGAACCAAGATCAACAACCACAACAACAAATCAAGTGCATAAGCAGGAAGAAGGTTGCAGTGATTGTGGAAGAATAGGGCATGTAAAAGAAAAATGTTGGAACTTATATCCTTGCAGTATTTGTGTTTTACAAATCATGATCATCACAAGTGTTGGAATCGAAAAATATCAAATCCTCACACATAGATCCAATGTGGTTGGATAGATGTCCCTGAATGGAAAAATATTTTTTTTTACGTTAAAAGGATTTACAGGGTCAAGTCTTCAAATGTACAACAATATATCTCATACAACATTCATGAGTTAGTTGGTCCTCCAAAGGTCAATTGTCATTAAAGTAGAGTTAAACCTGTTTAGGAAGAGTTGTTAGTTTATTGAGTCATTTTCTTGAGTCAAATAAATCATCAATATTTTTGTTGTTCATGGTAATCCAAAAAACACTTTGTAATGACAGATGCATGTTTGTGGTAAACCAAAACCACTTAGAGTAATGAATGGTTTGTGGTAAGACGAAACCATTTCGAATTTGTAATGGTTAAGGGTGAGCCAAGGAAAACCCTAGGTATGATGTAATGGTTGGAGGGAAATCCATAGAAAACCCATGGAAGGTCAAGGTAAGATAAAGAAATCCTTGATATGAAGATGATGCAGTTCAAATGATTGACTCAAATTCCAGAAGAAAGATGCAGCTCAGGTTGATACAGGAAGACAACGACAACTGAAGAAATAAATGCAAATGAAGAAGACAATATGATGCAGATGAAGAAGACATAAGATGATGAAGACAAATCAAGATATCTAGATTGAATCATAAATATTCATTAAGGGGGAGTATGAAATAATAATTCGTACTTATGATATAAATCATTATATTATTGAAAGTAGACTTATTCTAGAAGTCTACATATGATCAAAGATGATGACAATGAGAGAAGTTAGGGATGCAAATCACATAGAGATGTTTATAGAGATATTTATGGATACACTGTGGAGATTGTTATGCTATATTGGACATATTTTTATGAACACCTCAATTCTGTATAATGAGGCCTCACGTACTGTATTGGTGTAAGAGAGTGATGTATGATTATTGTACATTAATACAATGTGATATTTGACATATATTTGTTGTTATTATGTTCAATTTATGTGTGTAAATTATTGTTGCCTGCTGCTCATAAACCAACACAAATACTAAGTGTCTAAATATCTTAACACCCCCCCTTAAGAACAACTTGGGATATGATTGAAGGATTTACAAAGGTGACACAATAGGAGAAGAAAAGAGACATTAGGTCCAATCCCATTAATGACAACTTCTTGAAGTCCTAACATCGTTTGAAGTTTGGAAAACTTTGTTTATGTAAGAGACTTTGTGAAAATGTTTGCAACTTGATAATTTGTAGGGAAAAAGAGAACTTAGAGAACATGATCTTGAATAAGCTTTTTGATGAAGTGCATGTGTATCTCAATGTGTTTTCTGTGTTGATGTTGAATTGGATATTTGTTGATCTTAATGGCACCGATTGTCACTCCAACGTCTGGTTGGATGCTGATGTTGGAATCCAAACTTTGAGAGGATTTGTTGAAGCCACAAGGGTTCTTGACTTGCATTAACTGATACTCAATACTATGCTTCTGCTGAAGAAAGATGAAGATATTGTTTCTTCTTGCAAGCCCAAGTGCTAGGTCTGGAACCCAGATCGTTTTTCTACAAGGGCTATGTAGGCCAAAACATCTAAAAACTTCACTCTTAAATTTTAATAATTAGACTCAAGTGCGCTTGGAGAAGTCATCAATGAAAGTTAAAAAGTACTTAAACCTAGAGAAGGAAGGACAAGGAAGCAAACTGATTCGGATTATTTTCAGCACGAAATGAGAGCGAAGATATAATAAAGAAATGTAAAGAGATATCTTAGATATACAATAATATAACAAAAATATAATATCAGAGATGCAACTTTAAACACAAATATACAGTAATACACAATTTTATTAATGAGCGAAATGTACAAAATTGTCGAAATACAGAGTGAAAGACTCACTAGAATGGTGCAAGCTTATCTATGAGAAGAGATGTGACGACTACTCATATTCGCAAGAAGATGATTACAACGAGGCTCTAAAGTCCTTTTTAACATAAATAAAATCCCAAACCCTAACCCCGGAAGACGAAAATCCAACAATTTTGTGGACCCCGTTTTGGGTAGTTTGGTGTATCAACTTCCAGGGGGTGTAACTTTGGCATACGATATCCATTTGGGGCACATGATAGCTCGTTGGAAAGGTATCATCGAGGAGATTCATTTTTGGGGTTCAATGAGAGCCCTTGTGGACCATTGAGGTGATCAATCTCGAAAAAACTTAATTTAGGCCCTCAAAATGGCCCCGGAAGATTAGGAACCGAAAAAATGCTAAAAATAGTAAATTGCCATAAGACTATTTTGAGCCAGTTGCAATGGGTGGGTGGCCATTGATATCCACCTAGATCAATCCTCCCTATTAAGGAAGCAATGGTATCCATTGGGTTGAGTTTCCAGGGGAGAGGGGAAGCGTTTACTGAATCTAAACCTTGGTGAGCTGCTTGCCTTGATGGAGAAGTTGCGCTTCTTGGCTTGTTGAAGGCTGTCACAAACTTGTTGCTGGTGGGGTTGAATCTGTTCAACCAACCTGGTGTATCTTGGCTTGACTGGGCAGTGTGTAGGCACCCTCGTAGGTGAAGAAACAATATCTTATTTCTCTACTGCAATCTGCTTCTGCTGGATAGAAAGGTCTTGGGCCAAGACTGTAATGGTTGCAACGTCCTTCTGTTCACCTTTTGAATAGATTGTGAAGAAGATGAATTTTGTAGTATGAGATACTACCTTGCGACACTGTTTAGGTGAGACAATAGTTGGAACTACCTCTGGTATCCTGTAGAGGTGATCTCCCAGAGTCACAATGACACTACGGGGTCGAGACTCATAAATAACATGGAGCTTCCACATATATGGCTGGCCCAAGATAAAATAAAAAACATCCAATGGGGAAACATCACATAATACCTCATCCTTGAAGGGTTGGATGCCGTATGAAAATAAACACTGTTGGATGACATGGAGGTCTTGTCCCTGGCGAAGCCACTCGATGTTGTATGGATACGGGTGTGGTGTTGTCGATAATCCCAACTGTTTGACGACCTCTACTGAGATGAGGTTCTTCTGGCTTCTTCTATAAACAATAAAATGCAGCGGGGTCCCCTTCACCCACATTTGTGAATGAAAAATGTGCTCCCCCTCTTTACGATCTACTTGTTCTTTTGGTTGAATTGCCACGGTCGCGACAATAACAGTGGGGTTTGCGTTGATGGTTTGTCTTCTCCCATTATTTTCTGAATCAGATTCTAAATTTTGGTTCAAATATTTTTCTTTGATGTCGGCCACCAATCACTGTTTTGAGCGACATTCATCGGTGTTGTGCTAGGGGATTTTGTGGAAATTGCACCACTTTCCAGTGTCCTTCTTTTTCTTTCTGTGACCCTTCTTTTTCTGTGGATTCGACTGGTTTTCAAGAGGTTGTTTGTTAGGGCCATCTTTATCATACTTTGGTTGTTGCGGATTTGCAGACCCAAACTTCAGTTTGTTCTGGTGCTTAAATTTATGCTCAATTTTAACAACATATCAATAAGAAGCACCCAATGATGAGATGTACAAAAAAATCATTTTAGTTTGGATGTATATGTGTAGATCTCCACGATATTTCAGAACCAAATGTGCCCCTCTCTTGCCATATTGTGGTCCATCTCATGTACTGGTTGTCATAGTTTCCAACAGGGTAATAATCTTCCTTGACCGCATCCACAAAAAATCCCTAAATGGGCTTGGCCCCATATATTCCAGACTCCTCTATGGATCTTTGCTCCCAATAAGTTTCCCACCAATGTTTGACACGAGGGAGAGATTTAAGGAGTGCAAAGGTTATCTTTTCCTTGTAGGAAAAATTGTGAACACAAAAATAACCGTCTAGCAGATTTAACCATTTTTCTAGGGCATCTGCTTCTATCTGTCCTTCAAATACGAGAATATCAAAATTAACTTGTACCTTGAAGAGATGGACATCAGGAGAAAAATCAGAAAGAGAATGTAAAAGGTGATGTGTTACAGGATGCTTTAATTCGTTATGTAGATAATATTTATGAGTCTTGGGTAGTAGATTCAGGGGCTTCATTTCATGCCACACCCCATAGGAAACATTTTCAAGATTATGTTCAAGGTGATTTTGGACAGGTTCATTTGGGTGATGATGCACCATGCAAAATTGTTGGAATGTGCAAGGTACAAATAAAACAAAAGAATGGAAACCAATGGTTGTTTAAAGAGGTAAGACATGTTCCAGATCTAAGGAAAAATCTAATTTCAACATAGCAGTTGGCAAGTGAAGGCTGCATATCTATATTTATAGATAAGGCGTGGAAGGTCACCAAAGGATCACCGGTGATAGCAAAATGAGAGAAGGTAGGTACATTGTATTTATGTACTAGTAATACTGACTCTTATATCTCTTTAGCTTCTACAGGAGTGGACACAACACTGTGGCATCACAGGCTTGGACACATGAGTGAGAAGGGAATGCAAATACTTCACAAAAGAAATTTGTTGCCAGATCTTAAACAAATTGATTTGGATTTCTATGAGAACTGTGTTTATGGAAAACATAAGAGAGTCAAATTTCTCAGAGTTAGAAGATAAAAATAAGAGTGAAAGGTTAGAGCTTGTGCATACAGATGTATGGGGACCAACTCATGTATCATCTCTTTGTGGCTCTCATTATTATGTTACTTTTATTGATGATGCAACTAGAAAAACTTGGGTTTATTGCATTAAAAAAAAATCTAATGTTTTTGATACTTTTAAGAAATGGAAAGCTTTGGTTGAGAATGAGACATGAAAAATGTTGAAGTGTCTTAGATCAAACAATGGAGGTGAATATTGCAGCAAGGATTTTGATGATTATTTTTCATACCATGGGATTCGTAGAAAGAAAACAATTCCACGAACACCACAAGAAAATGGTGTGTGACAATAATGGAGCATGCAAGGAGTATGAGATTGCATGCTGGGTTTCCCTTATAGTTTTGGGTAGATGTTGTAGATAATGTTGTTTACTTAATAAACAGAGGAACTTCAAGCTATTTGGATGGTGGAATTCCAGAAGAGGCATGGACAGGTAAAAAGGTAAACTATTCTTTTTTGAAGACTTTCGTTTGTGAAGCATCTTGATGTTTGGGCAGTATTGAAAAGACATTCTACTAGATTAATAATTAATAATATGATTATTAATTATTAAACAATATTATTAATGTACTAATATATTTATAATATAAAGTATAAATATATATAATAAAGTATAAAGTATATATATTATATGTATAATATAATATAAAGTATAAATATATTTATTACCCAAGGGACGCATCTCTTCATGGATGGTCACCATGGTCACCATATGTTCTTTATATATAGAACACTCATCATTGTAATAAGATATTCATTCACATACGATATCATCTTTTATGAAAATTCAACATGGTATCAGAGCGGGACTAGGCTTGACTCCCTCACAGGAGGGCCCAGGAAAATGAGAGTAAAGTAAAGTCTTGGGAGTGCTAAATTTATGGGGTTGTTGCAATCTCTATGTACACCATATTTACTTTTTACTCCTACCTAAATTATAGAAAAAATTCCATAAATTATGGTGGGCAATAATTTCTAGTAAAAATGTCTAATTACCTAAATATGAGGAATGCACTCCATATTTACTTCTACCTATATTTATGCAAATAATCACATGAATTATGGAGGAACAATTTAACAAAGTCAAATACTATGTGGATGGATTATAACCAAATTAATCTTTGGGTAGTTACATGAGGTATTCTCCAACTATTTATAAGAAAAAAAATTAAATTAAATTTTTAAAGAGACGTGTCTTTTTGGATCAATTTAATAAAACTATAAAAGGACACAATAATAGACACACACATTTTTCTCTCTCACACGTGGGAAGTGATTTAAGGAAGAGACCGAAGTTTCTAAGTAGTTGAAATTTTCTGAGTGTAATTACTTAGTGATGTTCTAGAGTTTACTAAAGTAATATCGTTGGAATTAATTACCACTTGCAAAAAATTGTGCTCGTCTAATTTAACACTAGAAAATCAACATGGTTAGCCATATGACATCAAGTATATGATGGATGTGTGTTAGTAGAAGATGCATAATTTTGAGGGTCACTGTATATAGTTGTCCACAAGATAAATTGATCTCCTCTAGGAGATACTTTTTTTTGTTCTTGTTTCTTGTTCCAGGTACGTAACGGGTAATAGATCTAAGAAGGAGCCATAATGACAGTCGCAGGAAGCAACCTGAAGCAAGACTATCCAGACATAGAGTTGTGCACATCCATGTAACGAAGAAGAGGAGGAGGTCAACACATGCAGAGGGATCATATGACTCCAAAGACTATATAACCTTAGAGGGAGTGATGGCTTTAGATGTTTTCTGCGGGAAACTGGATAATCTCATGATGACATGTTGTAGCTATTAGAGAGCTACCCATCGGCCCTGGATGCATGCTGTGAAGTCACTATGGATTTCCTGTGATGTATAGATTTGTGTGTCTGACAGTCAATGGTCATGAGCTCGTGTGGATGGCGACAGTGTTAGAGTCTGTGCCAGATATAATACCTTCCTTATTAAGAGGGAGTGTTGAGATTTTATGTAATTTCAGAAGTTATTCTTAAGTGTTAATGTTTGGGCATTGGGTTGAAGTTCTCCCGAGATTGGTCATGGTAATTTGACCAATGGACAATGGCCATGGCATAGTCTTCTAAGGACATAAGACTCAAAGTGTGTGGCTTTCAACATCCAGAAGGACTGAAATTCTTCCTATGGTATAGATGGAAACCTGATCAAGAAGAATGGTCCTTGCAGTCACAAAACACTCCGTTGAGTATGTGACAACTGCGAGACACTCAGTGTGCAGATTGAAGAAGGATTTATATGGATTAAAGCAGGCACCCAAAGCATGGTATGACAGGATCGACAATTTTCCGATGAGCTTAGGATTTATAAAGAGTAGTGCAGATCTTAACCTTTACTTTAAGGTTGTGGATGATGTCCTGGTAATATTATTGTTGTATGTGGATGACCTATTTCTAATAGGTGTGGAAAATCTCATCTCGTAGTGTAAGAGAAAAACCGTCTGCTAATTTTGAGATGAAAGATCTCATAATGATGCATTACATTTTGGGTCCCGAGGTATGGCAGAGATAGAATTAGATCTTTTTGAATCAAGGGAAGTATACAGTAGAAATCCT
>SNQJ01S0045696.1:246263-262534 GCA_010110895.2 Picea sitchensis | reverse complement strand
TTACTAATTTCATTGCATCAATGGAAGATGGAGGGGAAGAATATTAGATTCTAAAGATAACATATAGGGAAAATGTTTTGAAGGCTTTAGATATGCCCTTAGTTAATTAGGTGAGTCCAAGAGGTTCTATTTGGAAAAAGACAAGACAAAAATTAGATGCTATAAATGGTATTCCACAAAAGAGGGTGGTCTCTCATTGTCCACTGACTGCTTAGAAATCCCATAACCCACTGATATTATCCTACAACTATCTGATTTTCCACCAACTCTCTTCCTCTTGACCTGCCCAACCCAAATAATGTACCCCTTCAATGATATCAGTCTCTTAGGTGTTCCATTCATTTATTAGGGTATATTTGACATAGGTAACTAATAATATATCATCTGGGAACTCAAGGAAACTTGCTACTAGGAAAAACTACCAACAAACAACAACAAACACTTGTTACAGTGCAACTCACCCATGAATTCACTCTTCAGGCCTGACAACCTAGCTCTTCAATGTTTAGCTCTAAAATTTTCCAAAACGCTCCAATATTCTCTATAATTCACCCTCCATGGATGTTCCAGCTCCTAGATCTCTTTCTTGGTCTCTACTTGTTTTTCATGCACCAAAAACTCATTGTGTAAAATTGTTGTAGCTACCCATACACATTTCCTCTCCTTTGGCTTGCTTGTTTGACTCACACACTTCCCCAAGCTTTTTGTACTCATCCCCCCATGCTCCAAATAAATATGGGATGTGACCACTCACACCCACCCTCTTACATGTATTCAATGATTGGCTTTGTGAACACTCAATCAAAAATAGAAGGTTCATATACCAATAACAATTTTAGGAAAATGGGTTGAATTAATATACATGGGTAATTCCCCCTTGAACCCCTCTAAGACATTCTCCTAGACCCTCCCTTATCTTGTGGATTAATTCAACCCCCATCTCTATCCATGTCCCCTTAGCAACTAGCATCACATTTAATTATTGAAACGTAGAAATACAATTTGCATATTATATTGCTCGGTCGTAGCCACATATTGTATCTACATTAAACATTAATTGAATCGAGGATTATAGTGGAGATGTTACATTCCCCTCCCCTACAATTGTGTGCCTTCCTCGGTGAAAACTATGCTGATATGCATATATACAAATTTACATCACAATACTTAGAAAATAAAATTCCGCACTTTCATAAATCTAGCAGTAGTTCCAACCATAATCTCTTGTTCCTCTCAACTCACTGACCCAGGGAATGCACCATTCATTTATCAATATTAACCCAAGGAATGAACCATTCTTTTATCAGGGTCCCCAACATAGTTGGATGGGACTTTGAGATGTGGTTTCTAAACTCTAGTTGCTCAAAATGGAGTATTGTATTCTGTTTTCTTAAGAATTGTCAAAAATTAGCAATTATTCTTCCCAGAAGTTTTCTTCATGCTTCCATGTAGCATCTTCAAGACTGTATCAGGTCCATTGAACCTTTACCATCCCTATTTCTTTGTTCCTTAGCACTTTGACTTTCCGATCTAGGATGCGTATTGGTTCCACCCGAAAATCCCCTTCGTGATCCACCTGGATCATAGTCCAATCAATTATGTGGTTAGGATCAGGAAAATATTTATTTAATAATGATACCTGAAATAGATTATGCACTCTCATGGATGCGGGTAATTCTAGTATGTATGCAACTGGTCCTATGTTTTCTAATATTTAAAAAGGTCCACAATATCTTGCTGCCAACTTTGGGAAACTTCCTAAACTTAGTGAACTTCTCTTCGCTTTTACTTTTAAGAACACATGTTAAACCACTTTAAAATATCTAAACACTATATTATTTCTTGCATAAATGTTTTTCCTATCTCGAGCAACTTTTAAATTATGCTTGATATTTTTCATCCTCTCTTCCATTTCCTTTAACAAATCTTACCCAACAACTATTTTGTCTGCTGGATTATCCCAAGTCACCGGCGTGTTACACTTTCTTCCATACAATGTTTCAATTGGAATCATTTTCAATGAGGCATGATACTTATTATTATAAGAAAATCCAACTAAATATATATAATCTTCCCACTTTGATGGTTGGTCCATCACATGCATTCTGATCAAGTCCTAAATTATTCTGTTAGTCCTCTCTATTTTCCCATCGGATTTTGGGTGATACATTGTGTTGAGATTTATATTTGTCCCAAATCCCTTGAACAAAGCCTTTCAAAAATTCAAAGTAAAATTTGGATCTCTATTTGAAACTATTGTTTTAGGCATCCTATGTAGCATGTCAACTTCTTTCATATATGTTTCTACAATATTTGTTGCTTTGCATGTTGTCTTCACTAGAACAAAATGTGTTTTCTTAGTCAATTTATCCACCACTACCATGATGGAATCATGGTGCTTCACTATTCTGGGCAGTTTTGTAATAAAATCAGTTGTAACTACTTCCCACTTCCATTCCATAATGGGTAATGGTTGCAATAAACCTATTGGATGCCTATGCCCAGTCTTTGCCTTCTGGCATTCTAAACATATGACTATGTAATTAGTCACTTATTTCTTCATTCCTGGCCAAATGTATTGGCTTCTTACGGTTGCAATTGTCTTGTGATATCCTAGGTTCCCTACATATGTCATGTTGTGCATTTTCTTCAACACTACATTTTTCATCTCATTGGAATTTGACACATATACTTTGCCTTTGTACATGAGAATTCCATCTTTTTGTGGCTCATAACAATTAAATTTATGTTGAAAATCACCTTGTTGTAGTGTTTCTTTTGTTTTTAGATAATGCTGATTTGAATTTTCTTCCATAATGATTTGATCTTTCAGGTCCATCATGTACATGCTGATGGATGTAATATGAAATTCATGAGCTCTCCTATTGAGTGCATCAACCACTTGATTTTCCTCTCCCTTTATATGCTTAATTTCAAATTCATATTCACTCAGAAATTCCAACATCTAGTTTGTCTATAATATAATGTTGGTTGTCCAAACAAATGCTTCAGACCATAATGGTCTTTCCTTAGCTCAAATTTTCTCCCCATGAGGTAATATCTCCACATTTTCAATGCATGTACAATTTCTTATAAATATAGATCGTGGTTAGCATAATTCCTCTCATGCTCTTTTAATTTTCTGGACTCATAGCATACCACATGATCCTTTTGACTAAGGACTCCACAGAGTCCTTCTTTGCATTTGTTAGTGCACACTACAAAATCTTCATCTATATCTACAATCTTCAATATTGGTGCACTAGTCAATATGTTGTTTACCTACTGAAATCTCTCTTCACACTTGGAATTCCATTCAAATTTCACTCCCTTATTTTGAAAAGAAGCAATTGGACTTGCAATCTTTCAGAATCCTTTTATAAATCTTTGATAATAACCAACAAGACCCGTAAATGATCTGACCTCCATGACATGTCTTGGCGTTGGCCATCCTCTAATGGACTCTATATTCTTAGGATCCACTTCAATCCCTTCTGCTGAAAGTATATGTGCCAAGTAGTAAATCTTCTTTTGATAAAAGATGCACTTATCTTAGCATACAATTTATTCTCTCTTAAAACTTGCAACACCATTCTTAAATTTTTCTCATGTTCCTCCTCTGACTTAGAGTAGATGAGTATATCATTTAGGAACACAATAAAAACTTGTCCATGTACTCCCTGAACACTCCATTCATCAAGAACATAAAAACAATTGGGGCATTTGATAGCCCAAATGTCACTACCGTGAATTCATAATACCCATGTATTGTTCTGAATGTTGTCTTGTCGATATCTTCTTCCTTTATCCTCACTTGATGATAACCTGATCTCAAGTCAATCTTCGAAAATATTCTTACACCTTTCAGCTGATCAAACAAATTATCAATCACTGGAAAATGATATTTGTTCTTTATAGTGACCTTATTCGGCTTTCTAAAATCAATACACAACCTTAATGCTCCATATTTATTCTTTACAAAAAGAACTGGAGCTCCCCAAGGTGACACACTTGGGCGTATAAACCCCCTCTTTAACAACTCTTCAAGCTGCATTTGCAACTCTTTCAATTCTGGTGTGCCCATTTTATACGACATCTTGGAAAATGGGGAAGATCCTGGCACTAAATCAATAGAGAAATCAATGTCTCCCTTTGGTGGAAATCTCGGGATCTCCCTAAAAACATCTTCAAAATCCCGCAATACTGGCTGGTCTTCAATACTTGACACTTTATCTTTGGCTACCTCTTCCATATGGGCTACAAAAACTTGACATCCCTTTCTAAAACTCTTTTTCAACTACATAGTTGAAATCTCTCTAACATATACAACTCTTGGAATGCCTTGAATCTTGGCTTGCTTCCCTTCTTCATCTAGAAACATGGTTGTCTTGTTGTAACAATCAATGACAACATGGTGTTTTTCCAACCAATCCATGACAATTAGACAATCATATGAACCCAATGGTATGATTTTTACATCTACCTTTGTACTGAGTCCATTCATTACTATTAGAAAATATTTAATCGATTCATTGATTTTCCTCTTAGATATCGTGGCTAATTAAACTAACTAATGTTTCTTATTCTTACTCCTTTGCAAGTGAAATATTTCAACAATGTTAGCATTTAGGTAACTATGACTAGCTCCAGAATCAATTAAAATTTCTATGGGTTGGTTATCAATCTTACCTTCCACTTCAATAATAGGGAAATTTATATTCGACTTGCTTTCTCTCCAAGGTTGCATAAATCCTTGAAATGTTTCCTCCCATGTCTTCCACTCTTTCACCCCCCTTAATGTTGTGGACAGTCCTCATTCTTTCACCTTTGTGAGGGAAGTCCCTATATAAGTGATTTCCCTCACATCCCCAAAATTGTACATGCTGCTTCCTTGCACTTTTCCCAAATGAATATTCAGTCTTGTGCTCATTTTAGGATGACTAACCTTGTTGATTTTCTTGGGAATTGTTCTTTAAAAAGGGTGGCTTAAAACCTTTCTTCCTATGATCCTTTTTCCCTTTCATATAGTCATTCCAATCTTTTTGGAATAATAGCCTCCCTCTACTCTGCTAATAAAGATTCTTTTCTCTCCTTATGGCTTCTTTCAAAGTTTTGGGGTTATCATATTGTATCTTGTCACTATAGAAGGATGGTAACCCACTCAAAAACCTTTCGATTTTGAAATTTTCATCTTTTATGAATTCAACATAATTTAACAAATAAAATAACCTTTTCTCCTATTCTTCAATTGACATGGTTCCCAAATTGAGTTCAAAGAACTCTTTCATATTCCTTTCATATTAATGCTTGGAAAAATATTTCTCTTTGAAATATCCTTTGAACTGCCTCCATGAGATCCTCTTATCATAAAGGTTCTTGGCTTACTTAAGCTGATTCCACCACATGGATGCCTTTTCTTGCAAGTGGTAGGTTGCAATCCTAGATTCTACCCTGGAGGGGTAATCATGCAACTGTAAATATTTTTTCATTTCCAATAGCCAACCCTCGACCTCTTCCCCTTTCCTATGCTCACCATTGAAATTTTATGTCTTGATTTTCCTGAGTTCGACTTGCAATATGTCTGCCTTAGGCCTTCTCTTCTGTCTCGAGACATGAGACACACTTGGGATGCTCTATGGCCCTTAACTTGCATGAGTTCTTCTGGTGGATTTCCTTGGATAATGATGATGCCTTCTCATGCTTCTTGACTTCCTATCATTTCAATGATCATCCCTTTTTCTTTGGGATCTAGATGCAGTGACTTTTCTAACACTAGTTGCTTGCTTAGTGAGAGAGTATTTCTTAACTTTATTATGCAACATATTCATAATTTGAAGTATCTCTTCTTGATCCTTCATAATCATTTCATTATCAACTCTATAGCTTTTCACTTCTCTATGAAAGCTTTTGATAGTTATAGGATCATGCCTGTCTCTCTCCCATCAGAATCTATCTTAGCATTACCCATGCTGACATGAAGACCTATGAACTCCTCCTCATGGTTATAATATCCTTAAGCATCTTCCATGACTCCATTCCTCATATAAGAATCAATTTTTCTTTCCTGTACCTCTAATTATGTAAGAAATGTGCATGTAATAATTATTGTTAGAACATGCAAAACATAAAACATTTCATCAATTAGAATACATGTTACTCTTTATAACAATTTATGAAGGATATAATGCACCAAATCATAATTTAATTACTTAGATGCATTCCTCTCTGAGATAGATTTTCGACAACTATACCCATGCCTCAATTTGAGTTCTGACTGAAAAGTTACAACATTTACATGTTGCAATCTCCACTCTTTTACTCTTACAAAAATCTCTTTATTAATTTTGGAAAATTTATTTCCCAAATCAAAATTATGGGTGGATATGTCTCTTCTCCTCCTCAAGAAATTTCCATCAACTATTCATTTTCTCAAATCCGATCTCCAACCTAAAAGTTATGGTCCGAAGAAGTTTTGACTATTTTACTCAATTTGCCCCTGTATGATACACATGTCTTCTTTTTCTTCCTGCACATTTTTACATACCTAGATCCTAAATCTGGCTCCATGGTTGTTTTTTGTCGTTCATAATATTTCCATAGACTATTCATGTGCCCCAAACAGACTTCTGATAAATTTATGCACTCTCAAAGTAATATGGCACTTAAATTTTACCTTTACTGTTTTGGTCATAACTTTCTCATACAAGCTCTATTTTGCTAATAGATTATCTCATTGGAAATATGTACTTTAGCTCTTTTTTAAGCTGTAAAGACTATATGTGGTGACTACGACACTTACGGTTTCAAAAATTATAACTCCTCAAAATGTTGTGTAGGCCCTCAAAATTGCCCTGTAAGTTAATGACCTTCAAAAATATGAAAAACTCAGAAAATTTCATATAAAATTTATTGTTTTATTGTTATAAAAACCCTTTAAATATAATTCGTTGATCTCAAATTAGGTGTAATCTGAGCCGTTTATTCGAGCTCCATTAACGATCGACACTTTCCTTTGGATGCACTCGACATTTTTCCCAAACTGTCGGCCCGACCGTCGGCCATCGGTCCATTCCCTTGACAACCAATTCACAAAACAATGCTAAACCATCCACCCGACCATCGACCATTAGTTGTCGATGATTTTTATTGGTGAATAAAATTCCTCACCAATTCAACTGACATTTGACCATCATCGCATTAGTCATCGATCATTTAACTTGGAAACCACTTGTAATAGCTTGTTAAACTGGTGACCCGACCGTCGACCATCGACCTCTTATTTGTTGACATGGAAACTGTTGATGTGGCATGAAACGTGGATGTTGATGTGGCATGCCACATCATCCTAAGGTATTAAATTGGTTGACATGGCATGACACACAGATGTTGATGTGTCATAACACGTGAATGATTATGTGGCATGACACGTCATCTCCTTATTTTCTCCATCAATGATCAAGCATTTCTCTTAGATGATCATAACACTTCACCTATTTGCTCAATGCCCGACCATCAGCCCATTGGTTGTTTCTCTTGTTCGACCAAAACATTTTACCGAATCGGACGAAGCGCGACCATCATAAATTTTCATTGGTGATTGAGAACACTTCACTGAATCTGGATGACCTGACTATTGGTCATCGATGTTTTCCTTTGGCCAACTCCAACACTTAGAATTTTTTTGACTAAACTCTTATGAATTTGGACCGTTGATCTCCCATTGATAAATGATATCGGTCATCAATCTACCAACTTTGTCCAACTCTGTCGATGCCCGACCATCGACCATCGATCATTGGAGATTTCTTTTGGCCGGCCAAAACTCTTTTCCAATTCTTTCGACCAGATCATTAACTGTCAATGATTTCTCTTGGTGAACTTCAACACTTAGAAATTTCAACAAAACCCCAGGTGAATCTGGGCCATTGATCTCTCACTCAAGATGATCTTGGCTGTCGATTCTGCTCCAACCTTCCAGTGACCGAAATGAATACAAACCATTGATCTAATCCATTTGACCAATCACCGAAATGAATCCTGATTGTTGATTTACTAAATATTTCAAACAACCACAACCTTATGCATTTTAAAATTTATTAAAGTGAATCTTGATCGTTGATCTCACAATCAAACATGATCTCGATCGTCGATTCAATAAACTCTACAAATCACTACAACGACCATTAAAACTTCAATTTCAACCTTCGAGTTCGAATTTAACTCTGCAAACCTGCAAATCTACTCCATTGAACCTCTCTTAGATAGTCATGAGTAATTTCAACTCATATTTTACTCATGAATTTGGGGTTTCACTGTATTTTTCTTTGTTTTTCCCCAAATCCGTCACAGACAAAATTGGCAACAAAAAATCTGTCAAACTCTCACTAGTTCAAGCCCATACAAACCCTATGTTTGAACTAGATTATCTAATGCCATAATCTAATGTCCCCTAGCCCAACTGAGGAATATTACAGTGAAAAGTACTCTTAAAATTAATTTTTTTATAGCTAATTCAATTTCTTGTAGCTTCCATTTATGATTTACACACATATTTAAATATTGTCTATTACCATAAATTAGACGCATCTATAACATACTAAAATATACATGAAATCCAGGTAATAAACCAACATAACAACATATAAATTCTTCTCAAATACACATGTAACACCCCTGTTTCCCCCAGCTTGTAATTAATCATAAAATAGGATTACCATGCTAAGAAATGCGGACAATGTAAATGCATTATTGTTAAACTGCCCATAACTGACTATTGGGGGGTGAATCCTTGAAGTAGGAGCCATGATATCTCTATAGGAAATAAATTAGTTAATGAATAAAGGACCAGTGGTTGAATTATCAACCACCCCCATGAATGGAAGCATGGTCTAATTGCAGGATGTCATCTTGAAGTACCACAGAGACCTGCAGACTTGAGCTTCCTACTGACAGAAGGAACATGACAGGTTGCAAACCTTCAAAAGGAGGGAAGATAAAATACATACAGTGACACAACAAGAGAGGAGATACGAGGATGAGAGAAAAATCTCGTAAGGGAGATGTGAGAACCCAAAGGAAGTGCTGAGAACACAGTCTGAAGGACCCGAACCTGAGCTTGATGCCGAGGAAGCATCTGATAAACCTCTCAGGGTCGCTGTGATAGAAAGAGTTTCTCTGAGAGATGGCATAAATTCCCTAGTGATATCATGGCTTGGCAGGGGGGTGGCTAGAGTGCTAAGAATGAATTCCTCTGAGCCTATGGTTGGGTGGAAATGCACACACCCACAACCAGTTGGTTGGATGCAACTTGTAATAGATAAGTATTCTCATACCCTGTGAAATTAAGCTGTAATTATGTAATGAAAAGGGATATAATGTGAAGGACCTAGGGATGTGTATGTTTTCTTAATGGTTATACTGTATCTCTTTATTCTTGTTTAAATTGTGTATTTAAGAAAGTATCGATTGGACATGTTTTGTATTTGTAAATGCTTGCGCCTTGTGGTGGCTTAAGCTAGATCCACAAACTGTGAGTTCATCGACCTTGGGCACAATTTCATGTACGCATGTCAACACTCCTAGTCATTCTAATTCTCTTAGAGGAGGGAGTCCATTTAAGCTTAGGAGAGATAGTGCACATATGCACAGGCTCTCTGCAAGGCAGTAAGAGACTGAAAACCACTTAAGTTCTAGAGTTGATGAATGAGCGTAAGGGGTGCGCAGAAGGATTATTCCAAGTATTAATTTCAAGAGAAAGAGCGCAAATATATTAATCCTTTCAAAGATAATGAAGCTTAGGAAGAACAATGAGGTTGAAGTATCAAAAGGGAAGGTCCCTTGTTTGGAAGACAAACGAACAAAATATGTTTGGAAGAAGCTATGGTCTATTGTGACTATTGGGTACAGGAAAGAGCGTGGCAGTTAACCCTGGAGTTATTCGGACTTCGCGAGTTCGATGAACTGAGCGAGTTCATCGTAAGGGAGGTAAAATACATGAAGTCCTGAAGTTAACTCCGAGCCTTAGATCTGAGGATGCCTAGGAACCGTCCCGACTATGATATCTAGGAGGTAGATGATAGTCAAGTTACCATAACTACCCATGACTTAAGAATTTGATAGAGAAGATGGATGCGAGTCATTTAATGGGAGGAGAGGCCATCTCGATCGTCAGATCGACTCAAATACTCACTCGAGTTACAAAATCAGACACCAGTCACTCAATTTAATCGAAGGTTGGGAATCATTGCAGAGTGTGAAGGTGAATTTAGAGGACTTGCCAGTTCACGACTCAAAATCAACCCACATCGTTGATCTCGTTGGGGATGGAAGATCAACGAATAGGATTAGACTAGAGTTGAGCGAGAACTTCTCAGATTGCGAAGGTGGGACCCCACAATCATTGTGAATCGTCGATCTATGAATAGAGATCGAGGGTGGGGAATCATTGTGGAGTGCGAAGGAAAAAGTAACGGATGCGCTAGTTCACGGCCTGCAATTCACCATTGTCGTTGATCTCGTTGGGTTAGAATATTAATGACTCTGGTTCGACCAGTTTGGGCGAGTACTTCCAAATTGCAGAGGTTTAGATCTCTGATAAAGAGCACACACATTGGGACCCTGCAATTGCTGTGAACCGTCGATTGGCGGACACCTCGGTATTGATCGGATCGTGACCGCTAGACCCTAAATAGTTGCTAGATGGGTGGTCGTGATCCATTTTGGAAATCTGTGGAGTAACGGAGTCCCTCGATACCGTCGGTTTGAGAGAATAAAAAATCTTAGAAGAGATAACGTTTTCAAGAGAAAATATGGGACCCAAGATAGTTGGACTCGAAGGAGGAACAGAGACTGAGGCATTTGAACATATACCAAACTTTTCCAAGTTTAAAGAAGTCAAAAGATCAGGAGGAGGAGTGTGAACAATCGTCATATCGGTTGCAGGGAGAATCCTGGACTATTAGATCAGCCTCCAGGGAAGCAGAGGAGAAGCGCTAGGAAGGAACAGATCCTAACCATCAGATTTGAGCACAAAGGGACATTATTTGTTTGATCTAAGGTAAAGTGCATGAGTTTTAACGTTTGTGTGCATGGGAGGGTTGACTAGCCAAAGTCCCGAAGTCCTGAAGTGAATTGGGACTGTTCATCACCAAGAGGGACAAGTGGCACAAGATCTACAACTCCTGAGTGAGAGCTTATGTTCAAGGAGAGAGCAGAATTGTCGAAGACCTGAAGTAGATCCTGACCATTGATCGCCAGGAGACATGTGTCAACAGATCAATAACTCCAGAGAAATCACTTCAAGAGTTTCATTCGAGAGTTGAAACTCCTGAAGATTGTAGAGGCGGAGAGTGAAAGTGACTCTCAATCATCAGATCTAAAATATCCTTTGTTCTCAGGTGAAATCAACCCAAAGACCCGAAGAGAATCTGGACCGTCAGATCTAGAGGGAATGTGGTGACCGGTCACAAACTCTAGGTGAAAACACTCCAGGAGAATGCGATGGATAAGTGTTTGAAATCATTGAAGCCCGAATAGTCGAAGCAGTTGAGAGTCGTCGATCTGAAGGAGGACACATGTCATCAGATCACGAACTCCAGAGAGAACATTCCAAAGGAAATGAAGCAAGGAGGATTTGAAGTTTGAGATGTCTGAAGGCTGAAGACCTGAAGCGGATGAAAGTTGTTGATTTAAGTTGGACGCGTGCCGCCAGATCTAGCACTCCGGGTATGAAATACTCTGGAGGAAATTAGAGGGTGAGAGCGTCAGAGTCTCGAAGTGGAATCTCAAACATTGATCAAGAAGGGGGTTGAAGGCCGTTGATCTGGTCTTGGTTGAAAAGCGCTAAAGACCCGAAGTAGATCATGGTTGTTGATCACTAGGAGGGGTACGTGTTGATAGATCGGTGTCTCCGGGTGAATCGCATTGGGGTTTCAATTGAGAATTGAGACTGCCAAACTCCAAAGACCCGAAGTGAATTTGGACCATCCGATCCAAAAGAGACGTGGCATAAATATATGGACTCCGGTGAAAGTCCCGAAGTAATTCATAGCCACAAGATTAAGGGGGACGTGGCATGAATCTATGGATTTTGGGTAAAGACCAGAAATAAGCCTCGATCGTCCGATTCAAGTGGACACATGCAAAAACATGCATACTTTGAGGGGAATTAAAAGTTGAGACTTGAGACTCCTGACGTCCAGAATCGTGAAGCAATCAACGTCGTTGATTAAAGAGGACGCGTGGCAGGATATCTGTCACTACGGGAGAAGGTAAGGGATAAGAGTTGAAACTCTCGAAACCCAAATCACAAAATAAATCATAGCTATTGATTTAGAAAGGTTAGATCTGATCCATAGATTTGGAAAGGACAGATCTGAGCCATCAAGTTCATAAGCACCATCAAGGTCATGATATCGATGGTCCTTTCGCATTGCGGGGATCAAAGGTGCGCGAACTTTAAAAAGTTGAGGGCGGGCTGCAATCCAGACCACGGTTTTGGAGAAAGGACACATGGAGGCTCATTGTGAATTGTAGTGTGAAAGTATCTTGGTTTCAAACCACCCTTGGGAATGCCCGCAATTGCGTAGTTATGTAAGTCCATCACCCAAGGTCATATCAAGGAAGGGTCTTATTAGAAAAGGATCTAGCACCCAGACTCTGATATTTTATAGGTGCGAAGAGGAGGGTCGTGGGTACCTTTAGACCTACACCAGGAAGTCAAAATGGTATGCGTATAATTACAGAACAAGACCATCAAGGTCTCAGAGAGTCATTTGGCTCCAGAATTAGAGATCCTTGACTGGGAGGTCGGATTGGTTCCCTGACCTTCCAAATTAGAAACCATGGATGGAGAATCTATCCTTTAAGAAAAGAAAAACTTTTTATGCCCTGCCGTGGGTGTGTTACAAATTGGTATCAGAGAATGGTTACAACACTTGGCCTGCTTAGGATCATGTACGAGTCACGTAAGAAGGTATGGTTATCTGTATTTACTCCTTAAGGAGAAGGACTGCATATTGAACCTGTGATTTTGGGAATTCTTGTTGAATTTCAGCAGAAGAATTTCTTTATCCCTTTGTCAAAGTGATAACTACTCTTACCGGAGTAGGGATATGCTAATTAAAATTTATAGTAAGACTTGAATGTGGATAGCTGAAGGTGGTAGGGTTATGTTAAGAGCAGTTGAAGCCCGAAGGACAAATGACCTGGTGTTTGTAACACTGCTTCTATGCATGGGCAGTTGGAACTTCAGACACTGATGATGGTATATTATATAATGGTTAGTACCTTTGTGGGCTTAAAGGAATCTGATAGGATTAGGTAGGATCCTTGGCAATTATAGTTACTGCCTTATATTAAAATCGGAGTATATAACTCCTCATGACCAGAGAAAAGTGAGATGGGTAAAACCCTATGGACGCCGAGGAAAGAAGGTTTTCGTGCTAGATGTTGTCACATAAAGAGGAAAGTGACCCTGGTTGGTTATTTCCTTGAAAGAAGGCAACATCAATACGAGATATGACGATGATTTTAGTCCCGTAAGTGACTAAAATATCCAACTAAAGGACACTAATGATGAAATTAAACTATCAAGTGAATGCATGAGGTAAAAAGGTGCAAGAGATGCACCTACTTATAAACGAATGTGTATAGATGATCATAATGATGATTGGAAGATCCTTGGGAAAAGGATATAGAATCTTGATATGTCCATGTGTGTGAATGACATGGAAAAATTGCAAGCATTAAGCTAGCATGATGAGTCATCAATGTTTAATTATGCTTGAGTGCATGGGTTTAGTGCATTGTGGGGCTTCCTAATATGAAGCCTGATATTAATACCAGTTAGGTATGAATGATATTAAACGTGCAAGTGATGCACATGTATGATGTAAGAGTATAGTTACAAGTACCATATGTTTTCCGTGATGAGTGAAATACAAAGCAAGAATTTCTCTTGCCTAGAATAAATGAATATTGACCATTTTGATAACCAAATGGTAATGTGCAGGATGAACAGGTTCATGATCCATTATGAAAAAAAAAAAAGTTTGCTATTAAAGCATGCTGTTGTATTCCAAAAAAATGGTTAGGGTGAGGCCTAACCAGGGCGACTCAAGGAAAAGAGCAGGAAGGTCCCAACATGGAGTAAATTGCAAAAGCAGAGAAAATATAGTGAGGCCTTAGAAATAACTCAGCTGGGCTAAAAAGTCTCAGGCGATGTAGAAAGATTTGAAGAAGGGGAGAGCCCTCAATTATTTTCTTGTTGTGTATTATGTTTTTCTCTGGGATGAGAAAGCTAGTACACTGATGAAAGTAAATGTTTTGACACCATAGTGATGAGGATTGTATTACTGTAGAAACAATTGAGAATTGTCAGTATTGCACTCATGAAAACATTAAGGATAATGTGATAAAGTGCATACAAATATGTTAAGACATGTCTGAAAATGTTTTATTAATTTAAATGCTATGGTACTTGCATTTTTAATTTACATGACGACTAATGTGTTTATGATGTATGTCATGTGTAGAAAGAAATAGATTGGAACTGTTGAGAAAGACAGTTGGCAATAATGAACAACCTCAATCATAGGATGACTATGAGAAGGTTATTGTTGAAAGTTTGTTGAAGGGACTTTAAAATTCCCCATGGAGCACCACTGATGGGATAATATCAGAGGGGGTGATAACAACCAAAATAGGTATAAAAATGTTCATGCCTATGTGGCACAAGGTATGAAGGGATTGGGTAAGAATCCCTTCTGAAATGTTTTACGGTATTAAATGTTATGTATGAAATGTTGAAAGACATATGTATGCCTTGGATACCCAAGTAGGGCATGATTCAGTAAGGAGAACCTGAATGATGAATATGTGAACCTCTCGTAGTAAAGAATGATTGTAATCCTTGGAAGAATCCACGAACTGATATGTCATGAATACATGGACCAATCAAGGAACGATTGGAAACAAAAAAGTTCTCATAGATAGCATGTTGCATGGAATTGCTTCAAGGAAATGCATGTTTTCATAAAGGAAAAACAATGCATTTCCCATTGAGGAAGGAGGATCTTCCAACATTTCTACTTACACTGTATAGGTGTTATAGAAAACCAAATTTGGGTGGCCATGAGTGTTGGCACCCTGGTTATTAATGAAGGAGGAATGCTTAAAGGCATTCATGTGAAACTTGTAGTTTCATATGTACTAAATTGGGATCATGATCATCCTGTAGCTACAAGCATAGTCCTGCTGCAACAATGAATGAGAATAAATAAACCATATGGTGAAAAGCTTGGCTAAACTCCAACACACCATGGAAAAGTACTTGTCGAAAAGTATGGGAAACTTAAAATCAATGCAAGGGTGCATTGGGTATGAATGTGGCCATGAATGTTGGCGCATTCATTAAAATCAATTGATATCTGAATTACATTCTGAAAAATTTGGTAGGCTGAAATGATGCATAGGTAAGGGATGATGTATCCTTGAAAATATGAAAATGACTTGGACTGTTAGTATGCTTGATTTTGAAAAGGTAATGTGCATGAAAACTAACAATTTGTTTGGCTGAGGAATGTTGAAATTGTAGGACGAAATGGGTCTTGGATATGGCAGTATTGTAAGCCCATAAGGAAGACCAATTTCCTATTGAGCCAAAATGCAAGGAATGGTATTTCCTTTTTGAGGAAGTGAATTTGATTGTTAGTATGCACAATTCTGAAATTGTTTGTGTAGGAGCCTAACTTAATTTAACATCTAGAAATTCTACAACAAGACAGTAATTTCTACTGGGTTTATGAAATTTAAATAATTCCAAAATATTTTAACACGTACGCATGTAAATTTAACAATGAATAATAAATTTAATAACAAATTAATACAAAAACAATGCATAAGTCTACATAAATACCTGAACCTGATGCTATTATCCCTCCTTTTGTCCACAGCTTGCTTCCTTGATCACTTCTGAACACTGCCCAAAACCGTTCCTCCCTGCCAACTAGGTAGCTCCCTAGCTCCAGGATATCAACGGATATCCTGGCCCTCTGTGCCCAAAACCCCCAACAACTCCGGTGCACTGTATCAATCTCACTCCCAAAGCTTCACTTCTCTCTGCAATACCCAGAGCTCTCAAAATCCATCCCCCAACTGTTCGTAGCCCCTTCCATCCAACTCCTTCCCTTCCTTATCCCTCCTTCACCGACTCTCCCCCCCCATTTACTCCCTACCTAACCCATTTATTACTCTTATCCTTTCCCGTTAAT